>PVKS010004153.1:0-96092 GCA_004027875.1 Aplodontia rufa
GAACAGTTCTATGAAGAGTGAGCAGATCATCCACTGTAGCCTATCCTCAGTTGCCTGATTCCTTTTTCATGTCTTATATGCATGGAATGTGAAATGATGTGACATTAACATAATAGTGTAAACATTTCTCACAAGGAGCCCTTATGTGTGCTGTTTAATATTCCTGTATAAGACACTTTATTTTTGTGTCTACATATTATATGTGTAAGTTGAATTTTGAATTTATTGCCTACTTATCGTAATTTCCCTGTTTAGGACACTTGCTTCTCTGTGTCTCTACACTCGGGGTTGGTACATGCTCCCTCAATTCTACTGCAGCCAAAGCCAGATAGGAAACTTAACCTCATCACTGTTAGAATAGGTGCAGAGCCAGTCGCATTCAGCGTCTCAGGAGCTGAGAAGCTTTTCTAAAGACGAGAGAGATCAGGGAAGATCCCGTTGCACACACAGCCATCTGGCTGGCTCCAGCTCATCTCTCTTCCTCTCAGTTGCTTTCCAAATCATTGTGACACTCCTTCCACCCCTACTAGGCCTGCTCTGGGGATAGAATGATTACACTGGGGTCACCTGGATCATGCAGGACTCTCCCCACCTTGGGAGCCTTCACTTAATCGCATCTGCAGAGACCCTTTTGCCATGTAGGTAACGTATTATAGGTTCCAGGGATTAGGAGATGGGCGTCTTTGGGAAGTTGTTATTCTGCTCCTACCTACCCTTTCTCCCTATTTCTTAGAGTTGTTATGAGGACTAAACATGAAGACCCCAGAATGTGCCTGGAACAGACTCGGTGCTCAGTAAATGTCCGCCCCACCTGAGCATACCAGTGGAGTCATGGGGTGGAGCCCTCATGGGGTCTAAATTGGAAAAACAGCAAACCAACCAACAAACCTAAGGTTTCCTGGCTAATTCTGAGGCAGCCTGTCCATAGAAAGACTAATTTAGAATTTGGAGAATTTGGATTATTTTATCTGTCATTTTTAAAAAGTACAGTGTTTGTTGCTAGTTGTTGATTTAAGATTTAATTAATTGTTTCTGGTGTGTTAGTGTTTTTTTCTTTTGTTTTGTTTTGTTTTGTTTTTGGTAACAGGGATTAAACCCAGAGGCACTTAATGACTGAGCCACATCCCTAGACCTTTTTCTTTTCTTTTCTTAAGAGAAAGAATCAGTTTTGTTTGTTTTTTTTCATCTGGTTTTTGTTTTTCCAACACTTAGTTGTGTATGTGGTGCTGGGGTTCAAACCCGGGTCCCCACACAGGCCAGGCAAGCGCTCTACCACCGAGCCACTGCTCCAGCGCCCCTGCCCAGGCATTTTGTACTTTTTATTTTGAGACAGGGTCTTGCTGAGTTGCTGAGGCTGGCTTTGGATTTGCTATTCTCCCGCCTCAGCCCCCAAGCTGTTGGGATTACAGGCATGTGCCATTGTGCCCAGCTGGTGTGCTGTTTTTTTTAAGTCACCATTAGAACCTCATGCTCTTAAGGAAAAATACATAGAATGGAGAAAAGGCACCTGTGGTGCATTGTTCAAAGATCAATTAGCCCTGATCCAGATGTTTTTATCAGGTAGATCTCCTGTTATTGTGTAACTATTTTCATATCAACTTCAAAACATAAGACATTGCTGTCAGCATTCTCTTTCTGTGGTTTATTCTAAAATATGAACTGAATTTTGAAATGAATTTTAGAAGTTAATTGACTTCAGAAGGAGTAGATCTAATGTATTTTGTAAAACATTTAACCCAAAGCAACTCAAATTTTAGTACTTTCCTTCTAACAATATTGTCACATCTTTTTATTTTATTTTTTTATTTATTTTTTTTTTTAAAGAGAGAAGGACAGTGAGAGAGACAGAGAAATAGAGAAACAACTTTATTTAGTTTTTCACATGGCCTTAGTTGCTCCAACACTCAGTTGTGTACGTGGTGCTGGGGTTTGAACCTGGGTCCTCGTGCTTGCCAGGCAAGCGCCAAAACCGCTGAGCCACTGCTCCAGCCCCTCTTATTATTTTTTGATAAAAGATAGCCTCGGCCTTTACCTTGGGTTCTGCCGTAGCAGAATGCCTACATGAACCTTTAGAGTAGGGTTTGGGTCAGAGCATTACTGAATGTCCCAGGCAGGTGTAAGTGTTTTGTTCCAAACAAGCACTGTCCATAGAATGTTCAGTTCTACCACAAAAGGAATCTACTCTGATTCTCACAAAACAAAACATTTTCAGTCATAAATATGAACATAAAGACCTCTACTTGACCCAACATGAGTTTCACCTCTGCTTTAAAAAGAAAGTTTCATTTCGTGGATATCACTGTTGGACAGAAGAACAATGCTTGCATGTTGAGCTTGGACATCCCAGGGGATTGCGGAAAGTCCCCGGCCATGCATTTGTGTGGCTGTCTCCATTTTTTCAGTGGCAGCTGGTACTAGTGCAAATTCACCCACCAACGCCAGATTTGCAGTATGGCCCTAGCTGCAGGAAGTGTACCGAAAGGTCCCTATGCAAACACACACCTCTTCCACTCTACACCTGTGGCTTTGAGAGGTGGTGACAGTAACAAATGAATGGTAACCTTGGGGACCTCTCCTGAGCTCAGTCCAGATTCAGGCCCATTCTGGATGCAGTGGATTTTGAGATGGATTTTGAGAGCGAGATCCTTGAGTGAGATCAACACGCTGTTTCTTGGTTAAGTGTGCTTTTGTCAAAAGGAAGCAATAGGTCTTGAGAAGATCAGTACCAGATTTCTGGAACCTGAAACCGCTTGATAGTGCACTCAGAGAGGGTCGTGGGCAGTTTAAAAAAGAAAACAAAAGCAGAGTGTGAGAGAAGGAAGCAAGGAGAGCCGTGCTGAGTAGCCAGGGGGCTGGGGAGGATGCGTTCACTGCCGGGACCCAAGCGTGTGATGTGCAAGTGTGCCAGGAGTCACTGCCGCCCCGCTTGAAGGCTCGGCCCAGGGAGGCCGGGGCAGGCAGGGTTCTCAGCAAGAAGAGGAGATACCGTGAAAGTTTGGAACATGAGATCTGGTGGGGGACAGGCACCACAGCTACCGTGTGGTGCTGCCCAGATAGTCCCCACAGGAGCCGGACTACAGGAGAGAGGGTAGGAACAGAATTGATGGACGAAGCTGGTACAAGCCTGTAATCCTAGCGACTCGGCAAGCTGAGGCAGGAAGATTGCAGGTTCAAGGCCAGCCTGGGCAACTTAGGGAGACTCTGTCTCAAAATCAAAGAAAAGGGGCTGGGCAGTGTGGCTCAGTGGTTGAGCACTTGCCTAGCATGCACAAGGCCCAGGTTTCCATCCCAAAGACTGCCCAAGAAATTTTTAAATGGTGGGACATGGGGCATCACCTGCAAATTGGACCCGTTCTGAACGTGGCTTCTTCATGGTTGTCATGGTATGCATTTCTGAAATGCTGACTAACAACCTCCTCTAAAATATTAATCTGGTGTTTCACCCTTGATTAACTGGGAAATTCTCTTACTTGGAATGGCTCATTCTGTGATGTTGCCAGGTTACAGTCATGAGGGAAGCAGAGGGGAAAACCTACTCAGTTCAGTGTGATTTCTGGTGTTTATTTGTTTGCTTGTTTTCTTAATTTTTTTCAGTATGCTTACAAGTGTTTTAAAGATTTCAGTATTGAAGGGTGATTTCAAAATGCAGATATAGGCAGTATTTTACAAATAAGGCTAGTTATTAACCAAGGAATATAGAATTGGCTTCAGTAGGTGACAGACAACATAGGTGTTAACCAGGAAAACATGTTGGTAATACAATTTTCCACAAATTATATCCTATTCACCAAGACTGTACTTTCTTAAAAATCAGGATGTCTGCCGGGTACAGTGGCAAATGCCTGTAGTCCCAGCAGCTTGGGAGGCTGAGGCAGGATCCCAAGTTCAAAGCCAGCCTCACTGACTTACCAAGGCCCTAAGCAATTTCTTGAGATCCTGTCTCAAAAATAAAATAAAAAAGGGCTGGAGATGTGACTCAGTGGTTAAGCACTCCTGGGTTCAATCCCTGGTATGTATGTATGTACATAAATACATACTACATACACACACACGTAAATACGTAAATACATATCAGGGTGTCCATCATAGTCAGTATTCAAAATTGAAGATCCAGGAATAAGGAAGACCTGTCTTCAAGGGAAGCTGTAGATTAGAGACAGTCGTATGAGAGGAGACCTAGGAAAAGGGATCGGGAAGTGGCTCCTGGGCTTCACAGGCTGCACCTGCTGTGCCCCCTGGATCCTGGGGGCCCTGGGTTTTGACCAGCGCTCCTGTTGAGTCTCAGCCTGAATCTGCAGCTCTGTGTTGAGGTGGACTGTGGTCTGTGGCTTCTCGCAGCTGCTGCATCTTTCATTTGAGACCGTTTCCCTGGAGTCTTTTATTGGGGAAAACATTGCTTTTATGTATGCTTTTATTTGTCCTTCATTCAAGGCCCAGTGTTGATTATAACCCATAAACCTCTTAGGAGCACATCTTCCTCGTTGCATTTAATTACCTGGATGCCAGGCTGTGTGGGAAATGTCAGTAAGAAAATCAAGTCCTGTTTGTTTTTGCAAATGTGCATTACCAAGCATTTGCTGCTCCCTTATTCTCTGAGGTTTGCAGGGGCGAGGGCCAGGGGGAGATAAAGAAGGCTTTTTCTTTCTCTCTTTTATACTTTATGTGTCTTATCTGGGTAGGGTTTGGTATTTTTGTGTTGTTGCTTTGAGTGGAGTTTTGTCTCGTGAATGAACTAAGTTACTAAATACTTGTCCCCGCCACCTCTGTTTTGTTTTGTTTTGTTTTGTTTTTGCAGTGCTGGAGATCAAACTCAGGGCCTCACTCATGCTAGGCAGTGAGCTACATTCCCAGCCCTTGGGCCTTTGTTTTTTACCTAAGTGGAACCTTTTCTTGCAACCCCCTAATAGAGGCAGTTTTTAAAAATGAGCGAATTGTCTTTCGTTTATTAACTCAAAGTTTTGGTGGTTTTTGTTTGTTTTGTTTCTGACTTTTGTCCTATGTTTTGTCTCTGTTGATTTAGGGATTCAAGGTATGGCGGGGGGCATGTCATTTAGAAGAAATAAATTATTCAATGCAAGTCTTTCCTGCCCCAACTCTAAACTTCTCAGGTTTAGATTTTTCGGTGGATGTACTACACTAGTGGTAAAATCATGGCACATAAATCACAACCCAGAGACAAGTTAGGTTCTCCCCACCCCTAGATTTTCAGTAATTGTTGTTTAGGTAATGTCTCTGAATCAGCCAGTTCCCAGCAGGAAATAGAGGGTGCACCCAAATGGAGCTGTTAAAGACAATGTAGTAAAGGGAGGGACTGTGCCAACCTCAGGGAGGTTCAGAAGGACTGGGAAACAGCTGGCACTGGCAACAGAAGTTGTGCCACCTATTGTTAGGCTCAGGGACAATGTTGGGGAGCAGTTCCAGGAACCTGGCAGAGCAGGAGTGGCAGGCAGCAGGCAGCCACTGACAGCCTAAAGCCACACCAAGAAGAAGCCAGGGCACTTTTCACAGGTCAAACCCAGATAGAGCTGGGGACAGTGGCGCAGGCCTGTGATCCCAGTGACTTGGGAGGCCGAGGCAGGAGGATTGCAAGTTCAAAGACAGCCTCAGCAACTTGGTGAGGCTCTAAGCAACTTGGTGAGGCCCTAAGCAACTTAGTGAGCGAGAACCTGTCTCAAAATAAAAAATGAAAAGGGTCTGGGGATGTGGCTCAGAGGTTAAGCACCCCTGGGTTTAATCCCTGGCACCCAAAACAACCCCCCCCAAAAAAAAAAACCCAGACAGAGGCAAGCATCCAAGTTAATGCAGGCCACAAACAGGGTAGAAAGAGGGTCTGGCAGGGAAAAATGGACAAGAGTTCTTAGCACCATCTCTTGTTACAATTACTTTTTTTTTCTTTTCGGGGAGGTATTGGGAATTGAACCCCTGGGTGCTCTACTGCTGAGACCACTGAGCTACATCCTTGGCCTTTTTCATTTTTTTATTTTGAGACCAGAATCTCGGTAAGTTGTCAAGCTGGCCTCACAATCCTTCTGCCTCAACCTCCTGAGTTATTGGGAGTACAGGTGTACAACAGAATGCTCAGCAGAATTACTTATTTCAAAAAAATTGTGGGAGGATGGTGCTGGGAATTGAACCCAGGACCTCGTACGTGTCCAGTACACATTATGCCATGACAAATACTTTAAAACAACTTGCCCAACACATCTCTTAGTGCCTCTTGCCTGCTTGGACCAGGAGGTTCCTACATGTCATAAAGGAATGAATGTAGATGACAGAGATATTTATTTTAAATAGAGCTGGAAACTGGAACTGTGGAGGGAGTCTTCATAGAGGATAAGATTGCCTGTTTGTTCTTTTGGCCAAATGAATCTATGGAGACGAAGCTCAAGAACAGTTGCCTATGGGGAGCAGATGTTGATTGATGGAAAGCGTAAACATTTCCTAGGGTGCTGGAAATGTTCTGTATCTTGATATGAGCGAGGGTCACATGAGTGTCCCCTGTGCAAAAAGTCATCAGTTGTACCTTTAAGGTTTATCCATTTTATGTATGTTACACCTCAGTTTAAGTAGACTTTAAAAAATTTTGCTAGAATAGTTTAGTTTCTGGAGACCTGAATTCCATCCCTTTCTCTATCCCTCACTGACTGTGAGACCTTAGGTAAGTTAACTTCTCTGTTCCTCAAAGTCCTTATCTGCAATATGAGGGTAAGAGTATACTTAGCTCTGAAGGTGGTTGTAAGAATTTAAAACCCATCTGTAGTCACCCACTCAGTATGGCAGCTAGTACATGACGATCATTTGATCAAAGTTAACAATTTTATTAACATTAATGCCTGTGTTTCCTGTATAATAATCCCATTTTGCTAAATTTAAAGTAGGTCCCTTTTTTTTTTCTTCCGTTTACTAAAATTTCTAACCCTTCAAGTTCATTCTTTCATTCAATAAGATCCCAACAGTCCGAGGGCACAGCTCACTGGTAGACTGCTTGTCTAGTGTACTTAAGGCCTGAGTTCCATCCCTGACACTTCAAAGATACAACAAAATAATAATAATGGTAATAGAAGAAAAAGAAGACATCAAAGTCAAGTTAGACACATGCTCAAAAGCCTGCTGCTGAGCCTCTTCTAATGAGCCACAAGAACAGACGTAGTCCCCAGGTTCTGTTGACAGCTTGCTAGTGCCTTCCTGGCCAAGCAGGCCTCCCAGGAGATGCCTTCAGAGCAGGGCTGTTAGAAAACACCTTGAAATGATCCTGGTAAGGGCTGTCGCCAGATTATATCATTTTGCCTCCTGAATTATTACAGGGCTTGGTTAACTGGGACCCAGTGGATCAGACGGTGCTTGCCAATGAGCAGGTGGATGAACATGGCCACTCGTGGCGCTCTGGAGCAAAGGTGGAGCAGAAGTACCTCAGACAGTGGTTTATTAAAACAACCGCTTATGCAAAGGTGAGTGTCCCCGGTCCTGCGTGACAGGATGGCACTTACACTCTTCTGAGTTCTGGGAAGCCTATTGTAGGGTGCAGTGGGGACACCCACTATAGCTTTGGGTGGACAGGTGGGAAGCGGATGAGCCTCAGCTTCTCCCTCTTAGTGGGTGATGGGTTTGGGTCCCAGTTTTAAGTCAACGATGGCACCTGGAGCTCACTGTAGGCCGTTGTTTGCTGATCTTTGAACTCACAACTGCACAGATTTTTTTTTAAATCTGTTAATTATATCAGCAATTATATATCAGTCAAAAAATGAATTGTATATTTAGAAAAGTGAAAGCTGTCTTGCTCTGTGAGGTTCTGATAAGACCTATAGAAGGAGAGGATCCTCCAGGAGGAGGAGGAGATGGCCATCTCCGCATGGAATGGCCAGGAGGAGGAGGAAGCCCAGAATCAAAGCTCTGCCCCTGCCCTTAGTTTTCTCATCAGTATACTGAGGGCGTTGGACCCAGTGGTTTTGAAGGTGCTGTCTGGCCTCGTCTAGATCACAGATCCAGGGCAAAGCCAGCAATGGAAAGCAGGGGCTTGGTTATTAAATCATAGTCACCTGAGCGAAATTCGCAGTTCTGGGTGTGCTGGAACCACACTGCGGGGCATCCTGTGAGCTCACGCAGCCCCCAGGTTGGTTACCATAGTGGCGCATGGTTGCTCTAACAGACAGGTGCTGGCCTGAAGTGGACTTTGGGTCAGATCCAATACTGCAGTTCTTCTGTGCAAAGAAAGCACAAAGTTCTGAAAAACCTCTGATCACTATGAAACTCTGCTGAATTAGAGCTGCTGTCCGCCCACTCACGATACCCAGGCCACATGGAAGTGTGACCTCTGGTTTTCACACTCAAAGACGCATCTTCAGTGAGGCCTTTTACCCATCATAATCTATTCGGAAAGCAGCGGAGACCAGCATACAGATCCGGAAAAGGGCTCATCAGAACCTGTTAGCTCCATGCCCTGCTCCTTTTAAGCACATTGGAGACTGAGCAAGAATGAAGACGGGTGTTGCTTTCTGTGCTGTCCCAGGCAGTGGGAGCCTCTGTCTGTGGACAGTTGGGGTCTGCTGCATTACTAGGAGGATACCAGGTCACCTCCTGGACCTGTCAGATGACTCTGTAATGGGCATTATTGGAAAGACCACCTAATTAACTCTTGTTTTGACCTCTGCCTCTAGTTGGAAATGCAATAACCTAACTGAGGGGCATTATTCTTTAAATTGTCAGCTGTGAATTTTCAGCTGTTCAGCAGAAATGGTTAGTTACCATGGTGACTCGCCCGGTTCTTGCTGAACTCCTGTGCAGATTTATTGAAAAAGCTGTCTTTGGAGGCCAGTGCTGAAAATCAGGAGAAGAGGGGGAGCAAGACTCCATGAGGCCGAACAGAAAAAATGGCTATGGGCTGAGAGCAGAACAGAGATACCAGAGGGCATCACAGTACTGGGACACCCAAAGGGACCCCAGCAAGCCCACACATTAGAAGTGTACTCTATAGGGCTAGAGCAGTGGCTCTGCGGTAGAGCACTTTCCTGGCATGTATGAGGACCTGGGTTCAAACCCCAGCAACACGTGCACAACCGAGTATCGCAGAAGCAAAAGCCAAATGAAAAAAAAAAAATCGATGGATTCTCTTTCTCCGTTTCTTTCCATCTCTCTCTTTAAAAGAAAAAAATAGTCCTAACACTAAGGACAAAATCAAAATACACTTGCCATAATAATAGAAGCAAGGCTGAGAGGTTCAAAAGGAATTTCTGGAACAAAGCTCAAACCATTAAAGGGGGCTGCATCATGCAGACTCCCTACAAGGATTCGTTTGCATTGTGCAACATGTAATAAAA
Source organism: Aplodontia rufa (assembly GCA_004027875.1). Classification (NCBI taxonomy): domain Eukaryota; kingdom Metazoa; phylum Chordata; class Mammalia; order Rodentia; family Aplodontiidae; genus Aplodontia; species Aplodontia rufa. The sequence continues at coordinate 9,315 of PVKS010004153.1, forward strand.
AATTACTAGACTTGCAGAGAAGCAGTAAATTGTGACCCCATATCACGGGGGGCAAAGGTGGGGAAGTAGCTCAGTAGAAATAGACCCTGAGATGACCTAGATGTTGCTGAAAGCATCTGTTATATAAATGGCCTCAGCCTTAAAGGAAGATGGCCATGCTGAGGGGAGAGACGGCGTCTCTCAGAAGAGTGGAAACTGGTTTTAAAAATGAACCCATTAGAAATCTAGAACAGAAAAGCACACTACCTGAAACGAACGCTTCACTGTTTAGCTGCGGAGGGGCGAGAGCGAGCCAAGTGGACCGTGAAGCTGGGGGAGCACTGCCCTCCCATGTAGGAAACAGCACTGTGGTGGCTCTAAAACGGAAGTATGTGTGGTGGCTTTGCGAAGTGGAAGGGACTCCTCAGCTTGGTGAGAGCCAGGTGGGGCGAGTCAAGCCAGGGCGGGAGAGGTGTGGAGGGCCAGCTCTGGCCTCTGTGGGCTTTACCCTGGGAGCCATAATTAACCATAGAAGACTGAGGGAGAGATGGACAGGGTTAGACTTGCGCGTTCGTGAACTCACTGTGGAAAGTGCAAGAGCAGCTGGAATGGTGCAGAACTTACACTCGAAGGAGTGGTAGAGAGAAGCGAGGAGTTAGACATTTGAGTAGAGATGTAAAATTAATAGGTCGTTTGGCCATTAGGTCCCAAACTTCAAAGGTGATCAAATGAGAGGACATCTGCGTATATGAACTGGAGGCATGACTCGCTGGTAGAGCTCTTGCCTAGCAGTCACAAAGCCCTGAGTTCTATCCCCAGCACGACAACAAAATTAAAATTAGATAAATAATTAAAATGAGACAGCCTGAAATTAACAAGTAGGTGCTGCTATCTAGGTAAGGGTGAGATGTTGAATTGGTTAGCAGTGCTTTCAGCTGCAAGTAACTAAAAACCCAAGTCATGCTGGCTTACATAGATAAGAAGTTTTTGCATTAAGCAAGCCTCAGTTGCCGGGACTGAACTAAGATAGGGCTCTGACTTGTCATTTCAGTGGCTCTCTTGTCCTTTTCCTTCCTGCTTGTGATCTTATAGTTGCAAGATAGTTGCTGCAGCTCCAGGCATCACTTCTCCATTCAAGACAGAATCAGAAAAGAGGCAATGGGGGTAATGTGAGTGAATTCTTTTTGTCTGGAAAGTAAGAACTTTTCCCCCAAACTCTCAGCTGGGTCTCACTGATGTTCTATTAGCCCCAGTTGTATCATATGGCCACCCTCAGCTTCAAGGGAGAGTAGGAGGGGTTGGGGATTTAGCTCAGTGGCAGAGTGCTTGCCTAGCACGCACAAGGCCCCGAGTTCGATCCTCAGCCCTGAAAAAAAAAAAAAGGGAGAGTAGGAAAGCAGACTTGGGTTTTGTAGTTTCTGTAGTTGAGGTGAACGGAGGAAGAAAATGGGCAGTGGGTGCTGGGATGGCAGTGAGCCGTGCCCACTGTGGGTGACTTCCGAGCCTCTCATGTGTCCCTGGTTTCCAGCTCCGAGGGCTGCCTCTGTGACGTCTGACTGGTGGTGGCCTTGGGAGTGTGGCTGGGTGGAGGAGCCCTCCTTCCCTCCGCTGCACTTACAGAGAAGTCTGAAATGTGCAAATGCTTCGTTGAGGCTGCTCTGTGATATGTGTGGCTTCTCCCCTTACCCCGCCCACTCCCCTGGATTGTTTGCTCTGTGAAACTGAGCGTGGTGCCGGCCCCCCATTCTGGGGGAGAGCAGCTCGCAGTAGGAGGCTCCGGAGCAGGTGAATTAATCTTGGCAGAGCTGTGTGGGCGGCTGCTCGTGGGCGGCAGCTCGTGGGCGGCAGCTCGTGGGTGGCAGTGCTGAGGTGCGCTGGGGGAGGATGGATAGGAGCCTTCCATCCCGGGAGGAGCGGGGAGGGGAAGGGCTTCCAGCAGCAGGGTGACAAATGGCAGGAGAGACAGAGAGAGGACTGTCATTGAACTCCACCAGACCTGGGGTTCCGTTTCAGCTGCTGCCTCCTGTGCCCTCTGCTGGTGCACCATGGGCCCACACCCTGAGCACCCTGAGGGACACAGCCACACCCACAGTGCCAACTTAGCCCACACACCGAATCAGTCCTTATGTTTTCCAAGTTTTCAGGAGTAACCTGGCAACTGCTGTGATGTGGACGGGGTCTGAGTTCCTCCTCTGTTCCTCATCTGGTCACCTTCGCAGGGTTCAGGCCTCCGTTGACACCATCTCCCTTGAGCCTGTTCAGTAATCCTCAGAGGGTGGTGCTGCCCTCTTCCTGGCTGTCCCTGCCGCCTCTCTGTGGTCTGCATTCATTCATTCTCCCCCTAGATGTTACTGGGTGTCTGGCCACACTCTGCGCCAGGTGCTGAGAATACAGATGAGGGAGACCAAGGTCCCTGCTCTCAAAGAGCTTAGAGGTGAGCACCAGAGACCTTGGTAGGTAGGAGCTGTCATATAATAGCCCAGTGGGACACCTGTCACCCTACAGGGGAGTGAGGTGGGACGAGGACAGCTGCCCCAACTCTGCCCAGCAGTCCACAGAGGCATGACCAAGGAGGTGGTGAAGGACAGGGAGCTCAGGATGTCTGCACAGATGCGCTGGGTTCCTTCCAGATTTGCAGGAGACCCCCTCTGTGCAGATGCCCAGGTGGAATTGCAGCTGGCGCGAAGCAGGCAGGTGACAAGCCACTATGAACCAGAGGGGCTAGAGGCCAAAGGCCCCTGTGCCCTGGAGCCTCAGTGCCTCTCCTCCTGAGCACCTGTGCACTTGAGGGTGGAGCAGGGGTGCCTTTGCCAGAGCACAGGGGTCTTCTTGTGGCCAGCAGAGTGTGGAACCCAGGTGGAAGGGGAGGAGGAGGTTCCTGCCTGCAGCTCTTGGAGGTGAGGAAGGCTGCAGCAGAGATAGTGGGGGACAGTGATAACAGGCTCTAGCCTCCAGCATGCCCCCCAGCACTTCAGAGGCACTGGCACTCTGGGATGGAGACACTGAAGACCCTTGTCCCAGTCCTGAAACCCCAGTTTGCTTCCAGCGGCCCCTGGAAACAGAGCCTGTTGCCCAGCTTTCGGCTCCTGCCCTTAGGTCCAGTGTCTGCCGCCTACAGAGGCAGCCACATCCCCTTCCACCTCTGCTGGTACTCTTATCTCTTTGTCCCCCTGATGGCACCCATGTTCCCTTCCTCCCTTGGGCTGTTTGGGAAGCTTTATAAAGGGGTCATCAGCGAGGTTTGTTGACTTGGTCCCACACTGCCCTCTGCCACCAAAAAGGCTCTGGAATGCTCCTGGTGGGCAGCAGGGCCTTCTCATGACTGTGCAGGTGCTGGCAGAGGAGGCCAAGCACCTGGGAACAAGAGGAGCAAGCGAGGAGGGAGCGTTTAAGCAGCTGTGAGCTTCTCCGCAGGGTCTGAGGACACAGGCCAGGGCTGGGACCTGTTGACACTAATGCTCCTGCTTATCCACTGTGAGGATTTGCTTTACAATCTCCACAGCTTTAAAGCTCCTGCTGCTCCCATCCTCACCCTGCTCAGGCCAGGCGGAGGGTGGCCTTGTCCCCCTCCTCCTTTAAGGAAAGTTCTATTAGTTACGAGTGATGAAAGAGCCGAGCCCACCCTGGCTCTCCGACCACAGCTCAGACACAGCCTCCCTGCGGGGCTGCCCACACCGGGCCCCACTCACTCCTCTTTTGAAAACAGCTGGACTCTGCCTTCCTCCCTGTCTCTGGATCTGGCTTTGACCCCTATGACACAAATAGTTAAATTCTGCTCTTTCTTACATGAGATCTCCTGCTTCCATTCTCGGTTGGCCCTTCCCTGGGTGATGATAAGTTGAACTCCATTCTCTACCCTCAGGGTGACTGTGGGCCACAGTGGCCAGCACCAGGGGACACAGTGGGAGCACCAGTCCCTCTGAAGTCCCTTTGGGGGAAGGACTGGGCAGAATGAGAGGGGACAGCGGCAAAAGGAAAGGAGGCAGTTTCCCGGCCCCTTCTTCATAGCCAAACAAGGGCGTGAGCTGTTGAGGAACAGCTGGGGTGCCAGGCGCCCCTGGGAGGAGGCAGCCAGCTGGCACTCAGCAGGGCTCAGAGGAACTTCTGTCTGGAAGGTTCACCAGGGTTGGTGCAGGGCTGAGCCACAGCCCGGCGTTCAGAAACGCATGGTGGTACATGGTAGAGATGGGCTTCCTGCCCACTTCTGGAATGTCCCTCCAAAGCCATCCCATCTGCTGAGGTCTCTGTTAGATCAACTCTCTAAGACCACTTTATTTCCCTTCCCCTTGAGTTTTTGCTTCCTGTCCACAACCCCCTGTACCTCCCTGTCGGGAAGTAAAGAAAGACAGCTGTGTGTGCCGCACCCTCTGGGAGCCTTCCAGAAGGAAAGAGAACTTCTGAAGGGAACACAGTCTCCAGATCAGCATGTGCACTCTGCAAACAGGAAAGTTCTCTTGTGTGTTTTGTTTCCAAGAAGGAAGGAATGACTGCAAGGGGAAATGTAAGGAATAAGTTAATAGTATACTTTTTAGGTATACTGTCGATAAAATCGGAAATTTATCAGGAACTAAACATTAGGGCTTGCTCTAAACCCTGAGTGGGCTTTCTGAGCCCCTGGACAGGACCTTTGGGGCATGGAGGCTTTCTTCCCCTTAAAGAGTTAGCCTGCACCCCAGAGCAGCAGAGAGATGGATTCACCCACCCGCTGTTGACAGGTCTGAGAGCTTGCTAGGAAGGACTGTCAGCTGTCACCAATGTGCCTCTTAAGCTTAGAGAGTCATTGTAATTTGAAAGGTGGAAGAAACTTGAGTCCCCCACACAGTTTAATCCCTGTCCTCATCTGAAAAACAACAGCAGACAAACAAACAATCACCCCTCATGCCGGGCTGGGCTGCTGCTTGAAATTACGAAATCTAAAGCGTAAAGTTCAGGGGTGGGACTTCCCGAGCATGTGCAAGGCCCCGGTTCCATCCCCAGCACCACAAAAAAGGAAAATAAGATAAAAGGATAAAGAACCACCTTATTGTAAGCAGCCCACATGCTGCCCTCCTTCATCCTTCCCTGGGGTGACTGCCGCCAGAGGAGTGTACCCCATTATTGAAGGTGCCTGACCTGGCCCATACCCCGTACAACTGAGGCATCCACGCCCAGGAGAGGGCCAGGACCCATCCGGGTCTCCTCTGTCCCAGTCCTGCATTCTTCGCACCTGCTCCTGAGAACTGGCACCCCAGCAAACAAGCGTTTCTGAGAACACGGCAGACAGAGCCAGCGCGTGTCGCAGGGAGGCAGGCGTTAACCAGGTAGGGACCAGCAGGCGGGAGAGGGCACCTGTGGTCCAGTAATGGGCAGTGCAGGAATAGAGATTTTCTGGTGTGTTGTTCTTGGCCTCTCAGCTAGATCTCTGTCATGCCTTGCATCGTTGTTCTCTGTCCTTACCCCAGGGCCTTCTGAGCCCAGCTGCGTGGAGAACAGTGAACTGATCCCATCAGGAGCAGATAGCCACTGGCAGACACCTCCATATCCGTACTTCAAAGAAGTGTATTGAAAGGAACAGTTTTCCACATGCCTTTCCTCTCGGTATTTTGCATGCTATTTCAGGATGGCTGACTTTAAGTATCACAAGTGTTTAAAATACAGAATGACTTCTTTTTGGAGCTGTAATAAGTTGAGAACATGGGCAAAATGCACGCTGGCCATTTTAAGAGTATTTTAACCGTATGATCTTCACGGTGTCAACATGTGCACAAGCACACAGTCATTTGCTGGAAGGTGAGAGTTCAGCCTCCACCATTCACATGCTTAGAATGTGGTGGTGACGTTCAGAACCTGTCGTCACCTCCTAGAAGTTAGTGCTGTTGCAAAGGTGGGGTTATCAGAGTCAAGGGCAGAGACAGAAGGAAAAGAAAGATGGGAAGTTGACCTGAGTTAATACGTGGACGCACAGACAAGAACCAGCCAACTTGGCTGTCCCCAAAGCTGGGCTCCTTTATTTCTTTCTCACCACACAGCACACACAAGGGGCCAGCAGTGTGACTACTGAAGATCAAAACCAGCACACACATCCTTCTTTCCAGCATCACCAACTGTGACACATGGCAAGTGTTAAGTTCTTGATTGGAAGCTTTTCTCTTTTTCTTTCTTTATTTTTTTATTGTTGTTGTTGTTGTTGCTAGGATTGAAGCCAGGCCCTTAGGCATGCTTGACAAGCCCTCTACCACTGGGCACCCCCGGCCCTGGAAGTCCTCCTGTAGCCCTTGGCCTGTCCCGTTCACGTAACTCTGAGTTGTGTGCTTGACGGTGCGTGTTAGCTGGTCGGGGCCTGCTCTCCTCTTACCGCTGCAGACCCATGGAGCCACAGCTGGTTGGCAAGTCGTATGTCATCAACAGGATGCCTTGCTCAGAACTGAGTATTTCCCTGCAGGATTCACAGCACCTTTAGTAGAATCCAGACTCTTGAATAGCATGGTTGTATTTGTGAATAACTGTTTTGTGTTGAGATGCCACAGCAACTGGATATTGTTAGAAATGCATATCCTATTTTAGAAGAAGTTAAAGGAGAGCTATCGTTGGAAAGGTTTTTTTGTATTTACTTGTCATGTCTTCTCTAAATTCAAACAAGGTAGACATGCCAAATGAATTGTTTGTTTTATTTTATTTTGAATTGGTATTGGGGTTTGAACCAGGATCCCCCTACCACCAAGCTATATCCCCAGTCCATTTTTATTTTGAGACAGGGTCTCACTAAGTTGCTGAGACTGGCTTCGAACTTGTGATCCTCCTGCCTCAACCTCCCAAGTCACCAGGATTACAGGTGTGCACCACTCCACCTGGCTTCCAAATGAGTTTCCATAAATCTTCATGCATAATTTCATGCCAGAATCAAAGCAGGAGAGGAAGACTAAGTTGTGAGTGAATGTTGATTCCTCTAGATTATATTCCTGAGGGACCATCTTGATGTTTCAACCTCTTGCTGCCTTCAGAATTGTTTTCATTTCTTACACTTGAAGTGCACATGGTATCTTCAAAGTGATTGCATGGAAATGATTCCAAGAAAGAGAATAAAGAAATCTTGGCAACATGAATATGTTTTAGAAAAATATATACAAATTATAATTCAAAAGGAATTGGTGATCAAATCATACTGATTCAGAAGTCTGCTTTTTCAAAGCAACCACTTTAATTAATAGTTGACTTCAAGCCTTCTCCCTTCCATTCTGTCTCAAAATCTTTGTCCTGCTCTCAAAGTTCTTATTTTTCAACTGTTCCCTGAGTTGCTAATAAATCTATTTGTTTTAAAAGATCTGTTCTTCTCTGTTTGGCTAAACAGTTTCTACCCAGGTGTCCTGAACATCTGTTGTGTGTTTTAACTTCTAGAATTCTTAGCGTGGTGAGGCTGCAGTTCGTGCCCTTCCTCTCCTGGGAAGTATGGATTTATCCCTAGCTTTACTTTTCCTGCTTGGAAGAGAGAGCCAGATTAGCCATGTTATCTTCGCTCCTCTTTTTATCCCAGCCTTTTCATTCTAGTGTTTCTCTTTCTTGCTAGTGATTGTACTTCATGTTGCTCAAGCCTGTTTGATTGGATGTTCCTTCAGCCCATCTCCCTGGTCATGTTCTTAAATGCTAGCTCCTACTGTACTCATTAAGTACAGTTCTATTTCAGCTTTGCAAAACATCTTCATTCAGGCCTTGCAACTAGAGAGCCACAGTACCTGTCTTCTCAACACATCCTAGTGAAAATGACTCCGCGGTTGCTTTGTAAACCTGAAGTGTTAAATAAGAACCACAGAGAGCCGGGTGGCATGCTGCATGCCTGTTATCTCAGCAGCACAGGAGGCTGAGGCAGGAGGGTCCCAAGTTCAAAGCTAGCCTCAGCAACTCAGCAAGGCCCTCAGCAACTTAGTGAGATCCTGCCTCAAAATAAAAAAATAAATGGGCTGGGGATGTGGCTCGGTGGTTAAGCACCCCTGGGTTCAATCCTTGTTACCCCCTCCAAAAAAAAAAAAAAACTACAGGGAAATAATGTTACTTCAGATTAGGTTTAAATATTGTAATTCCTATACTGTATTTAATTCCTGAACTATTATTCCCACTTTTTGCATCAGAAGAAGTCATCTTTTGTTTAATTTCCATAAATACAGATACTCGAAAGTTGAGCACAGTGGTCCCAGAGTAATCAGAAGTCCTGGATTATTCGCCATCTTGGATCTGCTGCTTATCGGTTGAGAGAGTTTAGAGAAATCCCATAACCTCTTGGAACCCCATGGTTTTCATCAATTAAATGAGGGAAGTTGAATAAAGCAATGGTTTCCATATGTGCCCACGCCTTGGGAGTCAGTGGGGGGAACTAGGAGAGACATCACCTTCTTTGAACTCTGACACGTGGAGTTTCTCAGATATAATTGAGGGATTTCATCGCGCCTTTAAAAAAATAAGTCTACAGACCTAGTTTCCCCAGGCATTTGATTCTGTGAGCCAGTAGAGTTTCTAGAAGTTGGGGTTGGCCAGGGTGGGGAGGAGGGACACTGGCAATACCATCTCCTGTCACTGTAATTGCAACCTCCAGGAAAGGAGGAAGGATGTAATCTCAATAAACAAAAAGAGGCAGGAGGATCCTAAGATCAAAGCCACCCTCAGTAACTTAGCGACATCCTGTCTCAAAATAAAAAGGGGCTGGGAGTATGGCTCAGTGGTTAAGCACCCCTGGGCTCAATTCCTAGTACCAAAGCAGCCAGGAATAACATGTTTATTATGCAAGGGGGATTAAAAAGAGCTCACAGGATGGTTCAAAATGTTGATTTCATTTGGTCAATTTTTAAAATTTCTTTTGGTTCTTAAAAATATTCATAGTTTTGCTTAGGTTTTAAGCAGGCATCTTTCCAGAATTAGCATATGAAAACATTCATATTTCATTCTATTTGAATCTCTTGTGCTCATCCAGATCTGAATATTTTAAGCAAAGCACCTCCACCAGAAGTTTCCTTGCCTCGACAATTCAATCAAGAAGCGAAAACACAATGAGGGTTTCTATAGATGTGATGCAGGGAGGAGATGGGACGCAAAGGCTGTCAGAATGGAACCTAGTCAGCTCCAAATTTTCTGTGGCAGGGAAGGATATAGTGGGAGGGGGAACCAATCTTCAGATCATGAACTTATTTTAGTTCCAGACCGTGGGAGAGAGTGCGCTGAACACGTTTGTCAAAGATGTGAATTATGATCTTTCTTTGTTAATTTGCTTTCTCCCATGAAACTCTAGCTCCCTTCGAATAGAGAAAATGGTCACACCCATCTCATTCAACCCAGTCGAATTGGGTACTTCTGTCTCTGACCTTTGCTGGCCGCCTGTGACTGACGTGTGAATGAGGAGAGGACTAAATCCTGAGCCTCGCTTATGCCCCAAATCATTCGCTTCTCGTAAACAAGCTCTGTGTCTCTACTTGTGTCTTCTCTTTTCCTTCCCGCAGGCCATGCAGGATGCATTGGCAGACCTGCCCGAATGGTATGGGATAAAAGGCATGCAGGCCCACTGGATCGGGGACTGCGTGGGCTGCCACCTGGACTTCGCACTAAAGGTGACCGCATGATAGCATCCCTAGCAATTCATGCTCACAGATCTCCTGCATTTACGTTCTCACTGAGTAAGCTAACAATTTGGAATTCTGAACACTATCCAGTAGAAAGATGTTGCAAGCCACATGAATAATTTTTAAATTCTCTAGTAACCACGTATTTTAAAAGTGCAAACAAACAAGTGGCTTAATTTTAATAGTATTGTATTTAGCCCATTATACCTAAAATACTAACATTTCAAGATGGGATTGGAAAAGGTTTATTAAAGAAATATTTTATTTTTATTTTTTTAAGAAAGAGGGGAGAGAGAGAAAGGGAGAAGCAATCTTTATTATAGTTTTTTGTGTGACTTTTATTCCTCAGACACTTTGTTGTGTATGTGGTGCTGGGGTTTGAACTCGGGTCTTCATGCTTGCCAGGCAGGTGCCGTAACTGCTGGGCCACCGCTCCAGCCCCTAAGGAAATATTTTAAATTCATGGGTTAGTGCAATCTTCAGACCCCACCATGCTCTGTGTGCAGCGTACACTAGCCACATTTCAAGCTATCGCCACCACATTGAACAATGCATATAGAATCTTCTGGAGGTCCACACGCTCCCTGTTTTGTTTCTGTGGCCATTTCCCTGAGCAGTGGATCTGTAACTCTTGTATTCTCAAAGGGGCTTCCATCACAAAGCAGGTGAAAAGTCAGGGAAAGGGGCTGGAGTGGTGGCTCAGCGGTTACAGTGCTTGCCTGGCATGTGTGAGGACTTGGGTTTGAATCCCAGCACTACATACACAACAAAATGTCGGAGCAACAAAAGCCACATGAAAAACCAAATTAAATTGATTTTCTCTTTCTCTCTCTCTCTCTCACTGTCCCTCTTTAAAAAAAAAAAAAAAAGCAGGGAAAATAAACTAATCATAACTTCTTTCCTGGCCCAGACAGTCCCTGAGCTGCTAAGGATTATGTTCAAAACAGGTGACCTGCTGTGGAAACACTGCTGAGAGGTCACAGCTTGGTCCCCGTCAAAACCTTTGGGAGGAAGAAGCAGCAGCCGCCGAGAGACAAAGTTGGCCCACCCTTCTAGACTCTTCCCTGCTGGCAGCCATACCTGTTTTTGTTTTGTTTGGCAGTACTGGGAATGGAACCCAGGGCCTTGCACATGCCAGGCAAGCGCTCTACCACTGAGCTACATCCCCAGCCTCTGACAACCATATCTGGTGTCTGCTGAGCATCTGCTCCTTACTACTGAGCTCGTAATTTGCCATTCAGTCCCCTCACAAGTGACCCGGTTCACTCCAGCCTCATACGCAGGCGGCCTCTCGTAACGGGTGTGCGCTTTGGAGGCCTTGCAGTAGCACATTCTGAGCTGAGCTTGTCCTCTCACTGCTTTCCTGAGAAGCTGGCAAAAGTTCTGTCAGTCCAGCATGACTTTTGTTCAGAATTGCACGGCCATCGCTTTTGGGGTCCTGTGCCTCAGCCTGGGTCTGGCTCCCAGGTCAAGGGTCTTTGCTTCTTGACCAGGATAGAGGATGTGGATCTTGGAGCCCCTCAGCTGCTGTAGCCTGCACACTCTCCCTTGCCCAGGGTTTGGTTGTACAAATGTTTTCATCTCCGTACCTAGACCCACCTGAAAATGAGATGGGTCACACGCTGTCTCCAGAGAGGAAACGTTCCCAGCCCTGTATGGCAGGCCGTGTGCCTGCGTCTCTGGCCCCATGGGTGACCCCCATTGGCACTTGGGCCAAGTTATAGACCACCTTTTAGTTCCTCCCCAACCCTCTGTCACCGTGTGTGAGTCAGTGCATGGAGCAGCACCAGTTCTGTGTCCACCATGCCTCTACATAACGGTACTCAGTTGGTACCTGATGGGTGCCACTTTGAAAGGCATTTAACCAGCTCTCAGGATGCTCAAATGTATGCTTACTCAGGCTTTCTTTCTCTCTTCAAAACAGTAATGACCTCAGTAATTGTTTTTCTGGTTGGAAAAGTGAGATGTCTTTCCTCCTTGCTTCCTTTAAATCCCAGAGGAAAATATAGCTCCTTTCCCAGAACAGAAACAATATATTGTTTTTGATTTGTGCACAAAGGAGCCTAGAAAACCAGGAAGGCGCCTTTCCAAGCATGGCTGGACCACCTTCAATTTGGGATCCCCAGCACGCCTGGTGGTGCACCGTGGGACGGGAGGTCTGACAGAGGAGCTGCCGTGCTGCTCCCTCGCTTCTCCGCCCCTTCGAGGCACCATCTCAGTCCCCCGTGCCCTGATCCTGTGGTCAGAAGCTGTCACCACTGTTTAGAAATGAGGCAAGGGACACAGATGAGAGGGAAGGAGAAATGAGATGGCTCGTTTCCTCTTGCCAGGTCGATGGACAAGACACAGGAGAAAAGCTGTCCGCGTACACCGCCACTCCTGAGGCCATTTATGGCGCTTCCCACGTGGCCATCTCTCCCAGCCACAGGCTTTTACATGGCCACAGCTCTCTGAAGGAGACCCTTCGGAAGGCACTCGTCCCGGGCCAAGGTGAGTTGGCGTGTGGAGGCGGAGGTGCTTGCTCCTCCCAGCTGGGTCTTCTCATGTGAGTCATCTCGTGCGCCCTGTTCGCCACCTAGGCCTTACTTCTTACTTTTTTATTTTAAAGTAGGAGAATAACAACGAACTCTGGAAGCATTTAATAAGTTGCTTGCCTCCGGTTTCACTGGGTCACTAGTTCATCTGGACCTGGATCTTGTTGCTGAAAGCTCAGTTCTTTCTCTTTCGGTATAATCTCTATCTAAACCTCTTTTCCAGTTGGAATAAAATCACCTTAATTTATAATTCCACCATCCAATAAAACTATACCAAAAGGGACTAGAGGGAAGCCAGAGAGGGAGTGACAAATTTTCTAGGTACCAGGACTTGAACCCAGGGGCACTAAACCACTGAGCCACACCCCCTTTTTATATTTTATTTGAGATTAGGTCTCACTGAGTTGCTTAGGGCTTCCTTAAGTTGCAAGGCTGTCTTTGTACTTGCAGTCCTCCTGTCTCTGCCTCACAAATCGCTGGGATTATAGGTGTGTGCCGCTACACCCAGCTTATTTATTTATTTGGTACCTGGAATTGAATCCAGGGATGCTCAACTCCTGAACCACATCATGCCTTTTTGTTTTTATTTTGAGACAGGGTCTTACTAACTTGCTGAGAGCCTTGCTAAGTTGCTAAGGCTGGCTTTGAAGCTACAACTGGGATTTCAGGCGTGTGCCACCATGTCCAGCTTAACTTTATTATTTTAAAGAATTCAAGTGGCCATCTGCCCACGTGAACAGAGTCCTGCTCAGGACTGATATCTAACAGATCTGCTTGTCAGTGGATCAAGATGAACTAGAGTTGGCGTATGGCATGGTTATTGGTCAGTGAGGATTTCAGGAGTGTCTCAGTCAAGAGTCTGTAGTTGCAAGCAACAGAATCCATCTGGCCCACCTAGAGGAGAGAGGGATGATGGTGGAAGGCTGTGGGAAGTTCTCTGGGTAGAGGAACAGCTGAAAAAAGAGCTAGTCTGGTAGAAGGCTTGGTCCAGACCACCACAGCAGGGGACAGAGGGTAGCAGCAAGAGGTAACAGACTGTCCCTCTACTGTCAGAATGAGTCTCTGATTCCATCTCCAGCGCTTGGGAACATCTGGTTCAAGAGTCCTATTGCAGGAGTCAGGTGCAGTGGCCTGCATCTGTAGTCCAGCTACTCAAGAGGAAGAGGCAGGAGAATCATTTGAGCCCAGGAAGGAAGGAAGGAATTCCTATTGGAGGGAAAGGGGTCCAGTTGGTGTAACTGGGCTCCTGGGCTTTTTCCTTAGTCAGGGCCAGGCCAGGCACTTCCCTGATTGAACATGAGATGATAACCAGAGCGGGAAGGACAGCTCTCCAAAGACAAAACTCAGGAAGCTATTCTTAGAAGAAGGGAACATGGCAGTGTGGGGTGAAAGGAGGTCTTCTCAGTGGAGGTCTCTGGAGGAATTTAAATATTTCTACAAAAACCTCATCCCTATTCTCTTTCATAGAGTATGAACTTCAGCCCAGAGTATCCAATCTGAATTACTGGAGGTCTGAAATATTAGATATTTGACTAAGAACACTTTTGATAGTGATATAAAATTGCAATTTTTGAAATAAACAGAATGCCGTATTCGTGGCGTGAGGGTGGAGAGAGTGGCATTGTAGGTTACCTCTGCTTACGACTTCTGCATGTTTACTGGGAGCATCAAAGCCAGCATTCAGATCAGGGAGCACTTCCTAAGAGCCTGCGGTGGGCCACCTCTTGGGGACGCATGGAGGAGCCATTCACAATCCTGAGACCCCAGAGAAGACAGCCAGGTGGATGCTGCAGTCCCTCGTGGTGCAGGCAGGTGGCAGCACGTGGTGCCAGCTCTTTTTTCTCTTTGTCATATACTGAAATAGAGAAGACTCTTGAGTTAAAATTTTAATGTGTGCTTGTAAGCCCGCTATAGCTATCTCTTTCAGATTTATTTTTTATACTTACTCAAAAGAAAAATTGGATTTCTTTCAACTGTTTAGCTTAAATGGAAAACTCATAGATAGTTTTACCCTTGTGAGCAATTTGAGATTCCTTGAGGGCAGTGATGGTTGAATAATCTCCAAAATTGAATAACAAAAATGTAAACGTCTTGCCCTTACATTTTTTTCTTATGGTTCATTTGGGGACACAAAATGATGTGATTTTAATAGGAGATTAATGGGCTAATAAATTATAGAAGATGGAGTTCCTGAGAAGAAAGACAATATATAATAAAACATTTCCTTATGTAATAAGTTAATATATGCACAAAACAGTGTTTTTATGACCACTCGGGCATTGGCACACCTGACTGGCCTAGCCCTTCCATTTGGGCAAATTTAGCGCCAAGTACAGTGTCTCATTTGGCACGGCTCATAGGCTGGTCTCTCCCCTATTTTAATTCTCTGAAATCATTCCAAATGGAACATTACACTTGGCACTAAATCTTTCCAATTCTAAATTTCAGAGTAGAAATATTCTTTTTTGCAGATATCTGTGTATTCAGAGTCTCTAGATTAATGTGCACATCAAGACCCTTGATTTGTCATGTGACACTGTAGTCACCTAAAGCCACCTGGAGCATCTAATATGCACTTTTCCCAAAAGGTAAATTACCCAGGAATATGGACTTTGCCTCCTCTGGCCTTCAGGATTACTTTTTAACCTTGTTTATAGTCACTTGCCATTGCCGACTGGCTTTTTTTCCTTGAATATCAGGTGTTTAACGGTGACTAGTGTTAAAGCAGTGGCCACTGAGGGTCGTGGTAGCCCACCATTGTGATTGAACTTACCACTGCAGAAGTTTAAATGCTCAGACATGAGTTCCTGCTATTGCTAAATTGATTTCTACATATTGACTTTTTGCAACAGGATGACCAAATACTTGGTCCTAGATCCATCCTTTCGACCTAAGGAGGGCCAGATAACTTGTGAGTTTCGCTTTCTCAGCAGAGCAGGTGTTGGGGCTGTCAGGCATGGAGGTCTTGGAGAGGGTCTTGTGGGAAGCGAAGGAGCCCTGAATGAGGAGGAGGGTAACACATGTGGACGTGTGCTTGAGTGGCAGAGTGGAGGCAGGCGGAGCAGCTTATCCATCAGTTATGGGAAGAGGTGGTGAAGACCTCAGAACCGCAGAAGAGGGAGCAGCTCTGAGAAGTATCTGGAAGGCAGCACCGGTGGAGGACACTGGGACATGTCACTGATTGCTGGCCTGACCAGCTGGGTTGTCAGTGTTATTGACTAAATGTATAGGTTTCTGCTGAGCAGATTTGGCGCAGATTCCTTTAAGAGAGGAATTACTTGCCCTGCTTCCCTAGGGTTCTTGGATTTCGCTTATGGCCAGCATCACTGGCCGTGCCTCCTTCTTGGCTGACCTCCTCCGACTTGTCTTAACACTGACTGTGTAGTAGCTGGAAGCCATGAAAAGCATCGATGCAGGGGCATCAACAGGGAAGTGTCCTCAGAGCTCTAGGAGCTGTTGCTTCTGTCCAGACCTGAGGGCTTTGGAGTCACATGTTTCAGCTCTGACTCACCAACTGTCTACACAGTGCTTTTTTTTTCCCCCAAAAGGGTAAATGAGGTCTCCCTAAAGGGTAACTCAGAACCCTGTTGTTATTGACACATTAAGAGAGCCAGAGTCTCCCCAGGAAGCCCCAGAGCATTAAATAATTCATTGCTCACTATCTGCCCTGTCTCTGTAATCTCCGCTTGGGGTGGCTGAGGAGCAGATCCATAGTCCTAGGGTAACAGCTTGGTTCTGAACCACTCTTTCTGGCGGCACCGTTTCAGCACCTGTTAACAGAGGTTCTGCGGAGGGGAAGGCGTCACTTGGGACCTTTGCTGTGCTCTTGTGCACTCTGAATAGCCAAGAGAGGAGGTAGTATGTGATGCTTGTCCCCCCCACGCAGCCACAGAGCCCCATTGCCGTACAGCACCCCTGGGAACTGGCTGCATGGAACACTGCTCAGGGAACACTGAATGAAAGTCGTGTGTTTGTTTTTCCCAAGGGCAGGGGAGGCCTGCCTTCTTTGCAGAGGGCACCTTTAGACTGGACTGTTTCCTTCCTGATTACTAAATTCCAGTCAGCCGTTACTTCTCTGCTGTGCGGGATGCTTCTTTGGATTTGTCCACGATGCTTTTAGATTCCTGCATCACGTCACCAGCACAGGACTCAGGAGAAATGTGGAGAACCCTCGACCTGGTCAGGAACTTCAGATCTTAGTTTCCTTCTTTATAAGAAATAGATTTTGACCAGGTACAGCACGCAAGTTGCTACTTTGCATTCATTACAAATCTAGTGATATTTAAAGATCAATTTTTTTTCCTAATTGAAAAACTGGCGTAACTGAACTTTTAAATGAAATGGGGAAAAAAATCCAAACCTTTAATGTTGTTCTTTGCATTTTTTTTTTTTTATTAGAGAGAGGGACAGTGAGACAGAGAGAAAGAGAGAATCCATCTTTTTTTTTTTTTTTTTTAGTTTTTCATGTGGCTTTCATTGCTTCAACACTTTGTTGCTTACATGGTGCTGGGGTTCGAACCCGCATCCTTGCACATGCCAGGCAAGCACTGTAACCATGGAGCCACCGCTCTAGCTCCCTGTTCTCTACATTTTTAAGATCACTTTCTCTCACAACAAGTTTATTTAGACAAGCATGCCAGTCATTCACTTGAAGTACATAATGCAGTGGTGTGCAGTACATAATGCGTAGGCTCAGAGGTGTGCAGCCATCACCACAGTCAGTTCTAGAACATTCTCATCATCTCCAGAAGTCCCGTACCATTCGGCAGTCACACACCCTGACTCCTGCCTAATGCCAGCTACAGGCAACCTGCTTTCTGCCTCCATGTTTGCCTGCTCAGGACAATTCATGTAAGTGGCATCATGTGACATTGCTCTTTATGTCTGGCTTCTTTTCATTTAGTGTAATGTTTTCAAGGTTCTTCCATGGGCAGAAGGTGCTTTATTCTTTTTTATTTCTAACATAGACTCCATCATCTGACTATACTTCATTTCATTGGCCCATTCATTCGTTGAGGGACATTTGGGTTTTTTCCACTTTTTTACTATTATGAATGCCAGTGCTACAAACATTCATACAGACTTTTATGCGGACACATATTTTTATTTCCTTGAGTATATACCTAGGAGTGGAATTCCTGGGCCAATTAGTAACCAATTGGAGACTATTTTCCTAAGCAGCTTCAAAACACCACAGTGTGCGCGCACCCAGTCCCTCCGCATCCTTGCCAGCACTTTTATCATCTGTCTTGGTGATGGTGGTTATCCTGGTGGGGGTGAAGTGCTTTTGACTTGCGTTTTCCTGGTTGCAAGTATCATCAAGCATCTTTGCATGTATTCATTAACCATTTTTATGCCTTCTTTGGAGAAACGTCTGCATTTCAATAGTTCTTTGTATATTCTAGACATAGTCCCTCATCAGATAAAGTGACCTACAGAAATGTTCTCCAGTTCTGGGGTTGTCATTTCTTTGTCTTGATGGTGCTTTTAGAAGCACAAAAGTTTCATGAAATCCAATTTATTTATTTTTTTCTTTTATGGATTTTGCTTTGAGTATTAAATCTAAAAAAATCATTACCGTTTACATACGTGTTTTCTTTGAAGAATTTTGTAGTTTTAGATCTACATTAGGCCTTTAATCCCAACGACATGAGGTTGGAGTCCAGCTTCATTCTTTTGTGTGTAGTTACCTTACTGTTTAATTCATATTCTCACATGTATCTCACCTGTATCTTAAAAATCAGACAGCTCCTGCCTCTTTATTTTCTGGTCTTAGTGTTCTGTCAGGCTTCTCAATGATTTTTTAATCCATATATAGTATTCTATCAACTCAATGTACCATAAATTCCTAAATCTTCCCTATCAGCTTGAACCTTCGGGGTTTTTTTAATGTTTGGGATTGTCATGGAGATAGCTGGTGTGACCGTTCATATCCTCATAGCTCTTTGCTTTTATAGAATTTTCTTTAGGTGTTATTTCTAAGAGTGGGGAATTTTTTGGCCAAAGGTCGGAACATTTTTCTAGTTCTCATTCCATGTTTCATTTATTGGTTTCTGAAAGACTTTATCATCTGCAGCGTCATATCCAGAGGTAAAGGAATTTTACCTCAACTTCACAAATGGGTGCTACCCTTCTAAAAAAGAGGTTTTGCTTACTTATCAGGTATGAAATGATAGCATTTCAAAATTACTTTGATTTTCATCTCTTTTTTAAAAATTGATGTTTTTAAAAATCCAAGTGATATAAACCAGGTGCACACCTGTAATTTCAGCAACTCACGAGGCTGAGGCAGAAGGATAGCAAGTTCAAGGCCACCCTCTACAACTTAGTGAGGCCCTATATCAAAATCAAAAAAATAAAAAGGACTGGGAATGTAGCTCAGTTGTAAAGAACCTCAAAATTCAAACTCCAGTACCAAAAAAATAAAGAACCCGAGTGATGTATGTAAATTAAGTGAAGTCGAAGAATACTGACAATATAACTACAGCAATAACAGAACTCCTTACATAGCCAATTCTAATTATTTTCGGTATGGACCACAGAAGTTTGGTGGCTGTAACAGAGACCTGGAAAAGTAGGATTTTCTTGCCCACATGAAGCTGGAGTGGATTTGGCAAGTTTACCGTGTGAGGTGATCAGGCCCAGTGCTCTTTCTGTCCTGCTCTGCCCTTCTAGAGTTCCCCATGGTGCTCTACATCTGTATTCCAGGAAATGGGGGTCAGGGTTTGGGGAGAAGAGGGACGTGCCCCTTTCCTTTGAGGGCAGTACCTAGAAGTTACTTCTGTGCATACCCAGATGGCCACCTCCATTGCAAAGGAGGAGGGCCACTGCTGCCGTCGCTGTGCAGCCTGGAGGCCAGATGCACCTTCTGTTGCTGAACGGAAGTGGAGGTGGACACAGGTCGACTAGTGCTCCATCACCCTGCTGCCCTGCGAAGAGCTCCGTGTCCGAGTGATACTCCTGCCCTGCGTCTGTGCAGGGGGACGTTACTTAGGGACCTTCACTCTCACCCCCAGCTTCCTAATAACACCGTATCATAACGGCACAAGCGCAGTAGACATCTCAACTTTAAGAAGGGACAATAGGGGAGCTGGAGCGGGGCTGAGCATGCGCAAGTACGCGAGTTCAAACCCCAGTACCACGTACACAACGAAGTGTCCGAGGAATGAAAGTCACATGAAAAACGAAATAAAAATTGCTTCTCTCTCTCTCTCTCTCTCACTATCCTCTTTCTTAAGAAAAAAGAAAGGACAATAGGGAATCAGAAATATGGACCACTGCCTTAGAAGCTTCTTTGGGTCACATATCACTGTGTCCACCGTACCCCATGCTTCCTGACACCCCCAGGGAGGGAATTTGAAAGCAGTCTTGATGCCTATGGAGCCTGTCTTTAGCTCTTTCACATTTAAATCCTAATTCCTGGTTGTTTTTCGGTTTTATTTTTGTTTTGGTGCTGAGGGATCGAAACCAGGAACGCTTTATCACTGAGCCTTTTTATGTTTTATTTTGAGACAAGGTCTCACAAAGTTGCTGAGGCTGTCCTGGATCTGTCCTCGATCTTGCAATCCTCCCACCTCAGCCTCCTAAGTCATTAGGATTATACACAACTCCAGAGCTTATTTTAGTATGGGATCTATATCCTTTAAATAATTTTTAATGAAATCTTAAAAGAAGTGTAAGTTGCAGTATTCAGCAATTATTCAGCTGTTAATTGGTTATATTGTTAAATAAACTCAACTGAGCTCATTAATTGTTTACCACTTCTCATCCCTTCTTCCTTTGGACTTTATCTACATCCATATGCTTCCAAATCTGCTCATATTCCGTGAAGACCTAAGCACGGATGGCTTGTATCCCTGTTGTGGTAGTTGTAATAAACTTCATTTAAGATGATGCAATGTTTGGATAAATCTAAATTGAGTGTTCTGTTATGACCACATAAATGTCATTCACGATTGAGCCAAGTTTACTATGATTGTATTTCCTTCTTACTTTCTGTTTTTCCTCATATTCATAATGTTCTTTTTTTGTTGTTGTTTTTCATTCGTTTTGTGTTCTTTGAATTTCTGGCTGAGTCTTCCCATACCCTCTTTTTTTTTTTTTTTTTTTTTTTTTAAAGAGAGAAGAACAGTGAGAAAGACAGAGAGAATCAATTTTTATTGAGTTTTTCACATGGCTTTCGTTACTCTGAAACTTAGTTTTGTATGTGGGTGCTGGGGTTTGAACCTGTGTACTTGCGCATGCTGGGCAAGCACCATAACTACCGAGCCACTGCTCCAGCCCCTTCCCATATCCTCTTGACACCACTTGAACTCCTCTCAATCCAGCTTTCTGCATAATACAACCTTCCAGATAGCTAATCGATTCCCTTGTCTTCCTGAAGATGCTTCCCAGGGCTCTGTGTCCTGCTCAGCTCTGAGCTGGTCCCTCTCCAGGCCACTGCTGCACATGGGTCCAGCTAGACCCTTCCTCTGTCTTTATTCTATGAACGTCTCTGATGAATGCGCTGGTTCCTGGATCCTGTGTTGTCTCTTTCTTCATTTTGCTAGTGCACATCCTCCAGTATCTCCTAAGAAAAGAGTTCCAGGAAGGAGCTATCTTGCCTTAGCATTTCTGGAAACCTCTCCCCCTTTCTGCTCATTCATTCTCTATACCTTATTCGCATCTGTCTTTCTGTGTTGTGATCTAGAGTTCCAGATGTCTCCTGCTTTCACTACATAGACTGTGTGTTCAGTCTGTATGCTGGAGATCTTTTCAGAAGGAAAAAGCAGGGGCGAGGATGTCTTTACTCCACCGTCTAGAAACCAAAAGTGCAGTTCTCGCTGCTCTGCTTCTGAGCAGGATGGACGTTGTCTCGTGAGCCTGTTTAATCTTGCAGTTTCCACTGGTGTGAAGTATCTATTAATACCCTTCAAAGGACGCGTTCTTTAACAACCAGTACAAAGCACAGAAGAGCTCACGCTTGCTTCTCTCGCTTGCCTCTTCTGAGGTTCAGGTGGTTGGTGCTGCAGCTGACTAGCGCGGTAGGTGATTTGCTCTCGTTTTCAGATTGTCTCACGGCTGTTATGGCTGTCAACCTGCTCACCCAGCGGGAGGTCCCTGTCGTTATCACAGCCCAAGCTAACTTCGAAGGCTCTCTGGATTCAAAAATAGGTAAGCAGCCATTAAAATGTCATCGGAATACATTTCACAGGTTTGAAGATCAAGGTACTCACCTATTGGTAGTCACTTGAAAGAGCTGACTGTCAAGTCCATGATTCTTTGTAAAAATGAGTACCCTTTCTTTTATCATTTTTTTGGTAGTGCTGGGACTAACCCAGGGCCTCATGCATGTCAGGCATGTGCTCTACCATGAGCTACATCCCCAACCCTTTACCCTTTCATTTAATCATCCCTTGTTTAAGAACTGCATTTTGAAAATGCATTAATATATCATACCTGGCCAATCACTATAACAAATAATAAAAAAAAAGTCTGACCCAGGGATTAAGAGTTGGTGATTTAGACATATGATGTGGGGAACAATGCAACTCAGATGAAAATCCAGTTTCAGAATTCATAGAACCATCAGCCAGTATTGAGGTGGGGGTTCCAACACACATGATCGACGTAGGCTGGGCCTTTGGTGAAGGCTTTGTGGAGGAGGTGGACTTGAGCTATTCAAGAAGCAATTGTGGAACAGCAGTAAAATTGGAGGCATATTTAGAACTGTAAATTGGATGTCCTTGGCAGCCTTATTCATTCCTGAGTGTTCTAAACTATCATCATGTAGCAGGAAGTCTGGGAATGAGCAAGGGACCGGAACCTAAAGACAGCTTTGTCCAAAATCTCCGTCCTTTAGTCAGGCCTGTGCACCTGTCTCCTAACTCTCCCACAGTTGATTCCAGCTGCTCTCCGCAGCACCAAAACCTTGCAGACACAGTCATTTCCACAGCATTTTCCTAGCAGAAGAAATAGCGTTTCTTATTAAAAGCACACTTCCCTGCCACAATGCCCAGATCGGTTTCTGATTAAGTAATTTGAAGAGACACGAAAGCAAAAAAGGGACCCTCAGCCATTGAGGCACCCTCTTCTGACCACTTGAGCCCAGAAGAGATGTGCTGGCTAGAGAAATAATTCCATTATGCTTAAGCATTTTATAATTCAAAGATTCAGGGGCTGGAGCAGTGGCTCAGCAGTTGGAGCTCTTGCCTGGCATGCGCGAGGACTCAGGTTTGAACCCCAGCACCACATACACAACTAAGTGTCCGAGAAACAAAGGCCAGATGAAAAAATAAAATTGTTTCTCTCTTTCTCTCTTAAAAAAAAAATTAAAAATTCATAATGCGAACAGCCAGGTTAAACAATAAAGGAAGCTCTTGTGGATATGGCTAGATGGCATTTTCGTGTTTGTTTGAGTTAAATCATTGATACAATATGGAGAGCTCTGAAGGGGAAAAATAGATTTTTTTAGGTGTGCATGGAAAATTGTTTCTCCTATTGTCTTCATTTCCCACAGTTGCATAATTAACATTTTCCTAAATTACTCATTCTTGCACTCTGAGAAGAACAGCAGTAGAAATAAACAAGAGATTAGTATATTTGCCATCCCACCTGCACTGCATTCTCCTGAGCTTAACCAACGCCATGGTCCATTCTTTATATGGCCAAATAAGCTCTGTGGTCACAGTCTCCTTTCAAACATTACTTCTTGTAACTCCAAACCGTATACAATGGAATGTAGTAAATGACTTTTTCCCTTCTTGACCATGAATGCTTTTTCCACCCCCAGTATTGGGGACTGAACCCAGGGGCCCAATTCCACTGCGCTACAACCCCACCCCCTTTTTTAAATTTTTGAGACAGGGTCTCACTAAAATGCCAAGGCTGGTTTCAAACTTGCAATCCTGGGACTGGGGCGATGGCACAGTGGTTACAGTGCTTTCCTAGCATGCACAAGGATGTGGGTTTGAACCCCAGCACCACATACACAACAAAGTGTCGGAGCAGTGAAATCCACATGAAAAACTAAATGAAATTGATTCTCTCTTTCTCTCTCTCTCTCACTGTCAAAAAAAAAAAAAACAACCACCTTACAATCCTTGTGCTTCAACCTCCCAAGAAGCTGGAATTACAGTAAGTCACCACCATACCCAGCCCATGAACACTTTTTGATAATATTTATTGCTTACCATTTATCCTAACCATTCAAATCACCCAACATTATTCACTTTCTTAGTGGTTTCTAACATAATCCCATCTGGAACCATGCAGAATTTACCATCGTCTCACAGAGCTTTCCATGATGCCAAAGAGCTTTCTGACATGTCCCCCAAATTTTAAACCACTCTGCTAGGACAGTGATTCAGAGAGCTTGTTCCCGGGTCTGACTCAGCCCTCTGGGGATTACCTTCAGATTTCAACATGACGTGTTATATCCCAAATCTGGCAGCGATTTCAACAGGTGGCTCTATAGCAGGGGTTCTCAACCGGGGACTCTGCCACCAGAAGACCTTTGGCAGTTTGGGAGACTGTCCCAACTACCAGGGCTACTGGTTGGAGCAAGAGATGCTGCTTATAATCCCACAATAGACAGACCAGCCCCCACATCAGGGTCCATAATGTCAGCAGTCACTATTTTGAGCAACCCCACCTTCAGAATCAACAACTGGGAAAACCTGTTCAGACCTTGGCCCCTCTGGTGAGTGACAGCCTTATGCTCAGCTTGTCTCAAGGACATACGTGGGCTGAAGAGTACACTTCTATTCAGAATGCCATTGCCTTTGGGAACAAAACACAGCTTTCAGTTTCCTGAGTGAATCTTTCTGGGGTTCTAGAAAATACTAGAGGAGTCAACTGTGCCTCCCTAGAGAAAGCCACTATTCTTTGTCACTTAGGGAATTCAACGAAGATGCTGCCCTAAATGCTTGTGGTTTATTGTTTCAGTGACAAAAAAATAAACAACAACATATTTTTAAAGAAACTAAGCAAAGGAAAATAATACTAACATGGTAAACTGATCATGTTAGGGTGGTGTGTTCCATTCTCCCAGTGAATGTGATGTGGTTTTATAACTTCTAAACTAAAAGAGATCATCTCATTTAAGAAACCAAAGCCAAGAGTCAGAACCATCATTTATTTTGTGATTTGGGTGCTTTCAAAGAGACATTCTGTTTCTCCCTTTCTGAATAGGAATTCCCAGCACCAACTTGGAGGACACCAGCTTAGCCCAAGCCCTGGGCCTGGCCTACTCTGCAGTCATTGAAACTTTGCCTGATGGCACAGAGAGACTGAGCAACTCTGCCGAGGTTGGTGCCCCATGGCATGAGCCTATGGACTTTCTTCTAAAATTGTGGCCTCGATATGAGTTCGATGAAACATTTTCCTTCAGATGCAAACTACAGCCTGCCCCTTCACTCATCCTCATAGCTAAGTCTTGCAGTCTTGCTTCTCTATGAAAACAAAACACCATTGTTCCTGAAGATCTAGCAGTTTATCAGCTTTAAATGCAACCCAACCCTGGAAGTGTGTTATCATGGGAATCTTCTGCTTGAGAATAATAATCTTTTCCAAGGAATCTTTGGTTTCTTGGAATGGGTGACTGTTCTTTTTCCTGCAGAACACTTCTGTTTTCTCCGAGTTATTGACTTTGTTTCCGCTTAAAGTTTAACTCATTTATAGAAATGAACAGAGAAGTTCAGAGTCACATTCACTTAGTCAAGGTTATCTCTTGCTAGCATGAGACAGCAGCACTCTAAGCTGGTATGTCTGGCAGAATTTGAGTCCAGCCTTTGTGCCAGACCAAATCAGACGGTGATGGAAGAGGGAGAGATGGGGGAGTGGGAAATGGCTTGGAGCAGCAGTCTTGTGGTTTGGATGTGAGGGGTTCCCCCGGATGTTCAGAGGTGGAATGATTATGCTATGGGAGCAGTGGCCTGATTGGCACATCCCAATTTAAATAGGCTAACTGGGTGGTGACTGTAGACAGGTAGGACATGGCTAGAGGAGGTGGGTCACTGGGGCTGAACCCTGGAAGGGTTCATCTTACCTCTTTCCCTCCCTCTCTCTGCTTCCTGGCTGCCATGAAAGCATCAAGTTCTGACTCACCGTGGAGCACCTACTAAACCTCTGAGCTCAAGTCAGAATCATCTGCTGGCCTTGTTGTAATGCAGGTTGCCTGGCCCCGCCCATCCAAGAACTTGCATTTCCATCAAGTTTCCAGGTGCCCCTGCTTCTGCTATAGCTGTTGCTGCTGCTGCTGGTCCAAGGTGCATACTTCGAAAATTACTGACTTGGATCTTGGCAGCATTGGCATCACTTGCTAGAAATGTGGACACTCCGACCCCACCTTAGTCATAAGATCCCTGTGTGATTTTTTACGCCCACTAAAGTTTGAGTGTTTGAAAATACCTGGGTCCCTCCTACCCCAGAGATTCTGATGTAATGACTTGGTGGTGAGGGCCTGAATTGGACATCAAGAGTGTACAGAGATCCCCAGGTGATCTGAGGCAGAATCTGAGGACTGCTGGTGTAACCGTGATTCCACATCTGGCTGTGGCTCGGAATCATCAGGGAGGTGCTTTCTGGCCCCACCCTGGGGGATCCTGATCCAATCAGATCTGAAGATCCAGCTTTTATAGGTTTGGGACCACTGACTATAGGATGTTTTATTTTTTTCCCTCTATGAAAAACAGAATTATGGCCAGGATTTTTTCCTTTGTAAGGAGTGACAGCATTTTCTGACCTCATATTTGGGGCTTCACTTCATAAATTGCATCCCCAGACATGACTCACACTGAACCTTAAGCCTTTCTGTAGACCTTGTTGGATCAGGCCCCCTGGAGGTGGAGCAAAGCCAAGGCAAAGTGTCTGTAAGGGACCCAAGCTAACCCTCTGCAGGGCAATAGAGAGGTCACCCATGGCCAAAATGAGGCTTCTCAACTGCCCAGAGAAATACTCATAACATAGACTCTGAGCATTAATGATACTCCTTGGCTTCTTTTACACAGCTTCTGATGGCCTGTTGAATCCTCTCCTGACTTGAGGCTGAATATGTGGAATAGAGGAATTACTTTAATGAGTGGGAAGGGAATTGATGGTGAGAAGCCATCTCCTGCATGAGCTTCTGGGACATAAAGCCAGCAATGCATGGGGAGATAGGCTTCCAAGAAAGCCTGTTAAACTCTGCATCATAACTGTATGGACTGTCCCCAGGTGCTCCCTTTGAACTTCAGAAGACACGTCAGACTGCTGATGAAAAGGGCTGCTTTTGGTCAACATGGCTGTATTTTCTTATTCCTTGTGTCTTGTGACTATGAGCTCCTTGAAGGCAAGGGCAGACTGTATTTATCATTATGCCAAGGCATAGCGCAATCCCAGCACATAGTAGGTACACACTACATCTTCACTGAACCATTTCCGGGGCAACCACAGTCTGGCTGTTAGCAAGTCACACTGGCTCACATTTGGCTCTCTGAAAAGAAGAGAATTTCTCTTTTCTACTCCTTCGTTTCTGCCCGGCTGTCTGTAAATTGGGAGCATTTAAATATAAAAGGTTATATTTATATAAAAGGTTATATATGCCCTATTTCCTCACGCCAAGGTCCCAGGTGTGCCCTTTGCTTGCCTTTAGAATAATGCTGAAGTTTTCTTCTCAGGCTAGTTTTCCTCAAACAGGGGATGAGTCATCAAAAATACATATTGTGAAAAAAAAAACATAAGCAGTTCTTCGCTGGCACCTAAATGCTGATATTTGATGATCTCTGTAGGTCACAGAGGTCAAGGATAAGGAGAGCCACAGAACCACGGCCACCTTACCCAGTGAACACAGTGCCCAGAGCCCCTCCCCAAAGGGTTTTTAAAATCTGAAGGAGAGAAAAATTAACTTTTAGGGTCAAAAATTATAATCGTCTTCATGTAGCTACAGTTGTAAAATGTGATTTTTTAATAATATCTAAAGGAGAAAGGGGCCTGCTAAAGCAGAAGCAGCAGAACAAGTTGGCATGGGGTGGCAATGTGGGTGTCAGCTAGCCTGTCCTCCCTCTCTCAGTTCACAGGTCTGACCCGGCAGGACGCCTTTCTAGCCCTGACTCAGAAAGCCCGAGAGAAGAGAGTGGGTGGAGATGTGACAAGTGACAAACTGAAAGACTGGCTGATCTCACGGCAGCGGTACTGGGGCACTCCGATCCCTATTGTGCACTGTGCAGCCTGCGGCCCAGTGCCTGTGCCCCTGGAGGACTTGCCCGTGACCTTGCCCAACATCACATCTTTCACTGGCAAGGGAGGCTCCCCTCTGGCCACGGCTTCAGAGTGGGTGAACTGCTCCTGCCCACGGTAAGGAGCCAGTCCCCGCAGCGGTCACTGCCTGTGGCCCCAGCACCCTGCAGGGCCTCAGACTCCCTCCTCTGTCCTGGGGCTGACTCAGCTTTTTTCCAGTGACTTCTACCAGCCTGGAGGAATGCCACAGCTCTTTTGGGATCTTCAAGAGAAGGGTCTGGAATCTGGCCCAGCCACTGGGTGCCCTCTCCTCCTAGCCTTTAGATGCAGCAGAATTTTCCAGAATCATCTGATCCGGGGGTGGAAAAGCACAGGTTTTCATCACCTTTGTAAAAAGGCCACTCTCTTCCATCTAATATTCCTGAGGGCGTCCTCTCCTCTCTGGTTTCCCTTCAGTGCTGTGGTAGTGATATGTTATTAGCAGTGGCAGGGCATAGGCAAGGCCGCCAGGGTTCGGGGCCTCGTTCTGTAGGGCCTGAAGCACCCCCGATTCCCCTCTCCTACTTTGGAAGTGGAATTTTTTCTGTCAGTTAATGGGTGTGGTTTTTATGGTGTTAAATCAGCCAATTACAAATAAGTACCAAGCCCCCGTGTTTTCCTCCTCCCTTCTATAGGGAAGTCATTTGCCTCTGCTCATGGGTCGCGATGGGGAGGCTTAAGATAGTTTAGCCTCCTGCCAGTGCAGAGCTGAGTTACTGCTGGTAATCAGGTGGCCACAAGGTGCAAGTGAAAGGCTCAAGCTGAGCAAGTGGGCAGTAATGGATTCAAGTCCTGGCTCTGCCTCTGGACTAGCTGCCCTGCCTTGGGAAAGTCACCTGGCTTCCCTGCGCTGCAGGTCCCTCCTCAGGAACCAGAGCAGCCTCCTCCAAGGGCTGTTGGAGGACCAGAATGAAGGCAGGTGAGTCTGCACAGTGGCACCTAGCAGGCAATCCGTTGGTGGCAGCCTTACAGCTGTCCTCCTGGCCTCACCAGGTGATTTTGAAATTGGAATGGAGCTTGTAGGCAGGAGCCTAGGAAGCTGCAGGCCCTTACAGGGTAGAAATGTGGGCTCCAGGAGGAAAATGCGTATCTTTAATGATACGTAATGACAAAGGGCTTCTCTGCCAGAGACTCTCTGGGGCCCAAGTTCCCTCAGTGCTGGGCTTGACCAAGGGCACCCCTCAGTTTCCCAGATGGAGCCTTGCTCAGGCTCATGGTCTTGGAACCTTAGGTATGTTCTGAAGAGTCCGTGTAGCACTGGTTGCCCTTCAACCTTTTACACCCCGAGGGTCTCACTGCTTTCTCATCTCAATGCCAAGGCTCTCTTCCGCCAGCAGCAACCCACACTAGGCAGTCGCATGCTTGTAAATGTGTATCACCAGC
Source organism: Aplodontia rufa (assembly GCA_004027875.1). Classification (NCBI taxonomy): domain Eukaryota; kingdom Metazoa; phylum Chordata; class Mammalia; order Rodentia; family Aplodontiidae; genus Aplodontia; species Aplodontia rufa. The sequence continues at coordinate 38,026 of PVKS010004153.1, forward strand.
TCTCTGCTGGGGGCCTCTGGTTTACAGTGTCACACTCCCACCAGAGCTAATTTCAAGTGACCAACTTGACGTCACTTGTCAGATTTGAGAGGAGATGCTGGTAATTGATTCCCACAAGCTGGTACAAGCTGGCTCTAGCACACCACTGCCCTTGGGGCTTCCAAGGTGATTTATCTGCTCAGGTCGTCCAGGTGGATTTCTGAATCCTTCCCCCTGAAGCAGAAGTAGGAAAAACCCCAAGTTCAATTCCTAACACATCTCACTACTTTTGGCTTTCAATTTCTCCGTGTGCATTGATTGGCTCCGGAGGCACCATAAAGTAGGCGGTGGCTGAAGGCAGTCTTGACATGCCTGAAATAGAAGGGAACACACAAAACAGACAATCCCATATTGTCCTTTCAAGTGGTTAGATTGTGTACCAGGTTAAATTCGGAGAAGTGGAGAATAAGGCTTTTAATTTAGAAGATTGAAATTTTTATTCTGTAAATTTCTTTAAAACATCATGTACTCTACAATCCAAAAAGAGAGGCTTCTCTGAATTGTCTTTTTATAAGGTGGCATTATTCTTATGACATTTTAAATTCATACTCATTGTCATGACTTTCTCGGATGCTGGTGGAAAACCGCATTAAAATTTAAAAAGAAACCAACCAATGAACCTTATTTATCTCTTACCTGATTTCTTAGATGCAAGGGAGCAGCCAGAAGAGAGACAGACACAATGGATACCTTTGTTGACTCTGCATGGTACTATTTCCGATACACGGACCCTCGGAACCTGCACAGGTAACGCCCCTGCTCTGGGTAGTGTGGGTCCTTTAACAAGCAATCGCCAAGAAAGAGTTGGATATGGGCGAGATCCGCTGGGAGAAGCGCCTGTGCAGGATAAAGGGGAGAGGCCTTGGCCACCGTGCAGGTGACAGGTGCAGAAGGAGCAGAAGGAGGGAGCATGGCAGGGAGAGGAAGAACCGAAGATCACAACCCTGAGAGCCGGAGGCTGCTGGGAAGCACAAGCAGACTTGCCCATCCCCGAGCTCCAAGGCAGGCAGAAAGGGCTGTGCTCTGTGCCTCCCTGGGAGAGCAAGGGCTGGCATGAACCAGAGTGGGTCGAAAGGCTCAGCACCTAGATGCTGTTGGACAACTGTCCTCCTAAAAGCAGGCTCTCCTGGGCTGGCGGTGCAGCTCAGTGATAGAGCACTTGTGTAGCATGCGTGAGGGCCTGGGTTCCATCTTGGTACCAGAAATCAAACAAGCAGGTTCCGTCTCTCTCTTTTTTTTTTTTAGAGAGACAGATTATATAATCCCCCCATACTATAATTTGAAACAAACATATACGTGTATAATAATTTTTGACATTTCTGAGTTTCCATGCCAAGCAGGCTCTCTTAAGTGAGTGTGTTGAATAACCAAGTAAATCCCAAGGGCAAGACAAGTAAAAGACCAAAAAGAGAAGCAAATGCTATCAAAATGCCTGCCTTGCCTGACCCTGCATTTATATGATTGTAAGAAGGCAGCGTATATATTTAGCTGAAAATCAAGGCATAACAACTGTACAGTGAGGGTGGGGTGAGGAGTGTGAAAGAGCCAGGCAGCATCTCCTATTATCACATACAGTCACTAGATGACTTCCCAAGTTGGCAAGTTAATGAAGAATATAAACATATTTTTAAAATAATCATCAAAGAAACAGCTTCTGTTACAAGTAGCTAAGGGATAGACCTGGGGGCGGGGGATTGGGACTAGACATCATCGTAGACATCATTGTACTTCTTGATAAACCTTTCAGTACTATATGATTCTTCAGCTGTGTTTCTTTGACAAAAAGAAAAAGAAAAGAAAAAAATGAAGGGAAAGAGCATTTGGTAGCTAGTCAAAAGGAGAGTGGGAGCTAAAGAACACTATTCCCAAGCTCAGGAAAAAATACAAACACTGCTTAAAACGACCCGGCCAGATTGCTCTGGTCCACAGTAGAAACATTCTGGAACCTTGTATTCTGCATATAAAGATGCCCCCTTGTTTTTCATTGGTTGTAAAATAATGTATTTCTGGAGGGACCAATGTTCCTGTCTTCCCCTGCCATTATCCTGACCTGCAAGAATTAGGATTCTGTAATTTGAGTTCATTTCAGAAATGAGTAGGATCCAAAGTAAGGGATCCCCCGCAAAGCTCGAAAGGTCACAGTGACTCCTGAGGCTGTGAATCACCAGGGTGGCCCTGTCTCCCCCTCGGAGGGGCTCCTCTCCTGGGCTTCCTCCTGGAGGGGCCGCTGGGCTTCTCCTTGGTAACAGCCAGCTGAGAATGCAAGGGGAGGCAGGCTCTTCCCCGTCCCTCCTCTGCAGATGGGAGAGACTCTGAATTGCAGTGAGCAACTGTTGCCGGGGACCAGCTGTGTGCTGGGCCTTCAGAGCCTTCCTCTGTGAGTGCAAGGTGAGCTTGGTTTCTCTCCCTGCTGCTGCTGAGCCCCTGGCTGGACTTCTCACTCACACGGCTTCCTGGGTCGATCATAAATCCTCTCTATATCTATTCTCATCATTCCACACCTTAATTTAGCCCAGATTTGTTTTTGAGCTAAATACCATCCTTCACTTTCCCCACTTCACCGTCGCCTGCATCCGCAGTTGGATTTCTATAGGGGACCATTTTTCACAAAGAAAAAAAAATTTCTTTTTTTAAATTTGCCAAGTGCTGGCATAGTAACGGGAGGAGAGAGACCAAGCTACGCTAAGATGCAAGTGTGTGCTGGTTGGCCAGGTTTCCACCTGCCACTAACACACTCCTGCTCCCAGCTGCAGCTGGAGCCAGCCACCTCTGTGCGGGAAGGTGCCCAGAGGTGTGGGAGAGAATTCACAAGCAGTTGAACCCATCGGGCACGAATCCTCCACAGGCAAAGGGTCATTTGGTTGGCTGACCTCCAGGAAGGGCATCATCTTGGGATCAGGGATGCCTGTCCCAGCTGGTACCCCCCACCCGCAAGGGTCCCTGCCAGAACAGAGGGAAAAGTCCTTCCTCTTCCTCTCCCTGTCCATCAGGGCCCAAGTGTGAGGAGCCTGTCTTTCAGTGTCTGCCGTCTAAAAAGTACCTGCTAGGTAAGAGAGTTATTGAGCTATTTGATGACAATTTTATCTTAAATATGCTACACTGCATTCAGTAAGCCATGTGAAGGCTCTTGCTGACTATTTTAAAGCTACTTTTAAAAATAAGGTTGAATTTCTGTTTTCAAATGAAGGTTTAGTATCCGCACATCCACCTCCATCGTAAAGGCCACACTGCCCTCTATTGGTAAGAGTTCAAAACTCTCAATTGTCTAATCATAATAAAAACCAAAATAGATATTCAAATATGCATCGCACTGAAACACCTTTTTTGCTGGTACATTTATCTCTTATTCTCATTTTGTATGAAAATTACATTTTTAAAAATATGCCAGTAATGTCTTCTGTAGCTGTTTCTGTAAAGTTCATCAGTTAGCACTGACTACTTTTTTCCTCCTCTATTACATAAGCTTTTCTCTTATTCTTGAAAGAAAAATCGCTGTATTTCTCTGGCATAATTCATTTCAGGGCACATGCAAATTATAACAGTTCTGTCTAACTTATGCAGTGTGGCGAGCGGGTTTCTTCAAATGCCCATTTCTCTTGTCCCCAGCCCTTTCAGCACTGCTTTGGCAGACCGCTGGATGCCTGTGGATCTGTACATCGGAGGGAAGGAACACGCTGTCATGCACTTGTTCTATGCAAGATTCTTCAGTCATTTCTGTCACGATCAAAAAATGGTCAAACACAGGTAAGCATTTATAGCAACTCTGCAAAAGAAAGAAGCTCATGAAGAGCTACGTGAAGCAGGGTGAGCTCTTCTGAAGCAAGGTCACTGTGTGTGGCAGAATTCTATTTTTCAAATATGCTCCAGAGGCCATTGTCAATCTTAACAGTTTGAGGTGCGTTTATACATGCTGATTAACAGTTCTGGGGCGTATAGCTTGTGTGCTCACAAGCATCCAGGCTTCACTGTGTCTCTGCTTTGCTGAGTTAGGAAATTTGAGATTCTTACTTGTGAGGCAGAGAGGAGTGGACCAGATGGTACACGGCTTTTTCAAGCATCTCTTGTGAGGTCATCCTTATCATCTGGTCCCTCTGCATAAGCTGTTTCTAAGCTTGGCTGATCCTGCCTTAGTATGCCACCCTGCTAAGGGTAAGTACTAGGGTGTGAGATAGAATCACCTTGTAAATGCACTGATAAATTTTTTCCCGTTGCCCTCTAATCTTCCCCATGTTTGCAAGACACGTGTGTGCACTTTTTCCCATGAAATATATCATGTGTGTATGTGATATATATACTATATGATTGAGAGAATAAGATGAGCATCCATGCCCCATTGCTCAGTGTAAGAAATAAAACATGACCTCACAACATCCTGGTGCCCCTCCCCAGGCACACAGCCCTCTTCCAACACCTACCGCCCTTCCCCCAGCTAACACCCTCAATTTTTTTTTTTTTTTTTTTTTTTTTAAGAAAGAGGGAGAGACAACCTGCACTCGCACAAAAGAAAGAAAGCGAAAGAGAGAGTCAGCTTTATTTAGTTTCCATCTGGCCTTTGTTTCTCCGACACTCAGTTGCGTACGTGGTGCTGGGGTTTGAACACAGGTCCTCGCACATGCCAGGCAAGCACTGCAACTGCTGGGCCACTGCTCCAGCTCCACATCCTGAATTTTTAATTACTTTACTTTTTTGATTTTTCTTTGTAAATTTATCACTGCTGTGTATATATTTAAATAATATATATTGTTTGGTTTTTCCACATTTGAACTTTACTTGTATAGAATCATACTTCACACATTCTGTATTTTTAGATATTTAGTGATGCTTTTTGTTTGTTTGGTTGTTGATTTGGATTGCTTTGGAGTACTAGGGGTTGAACCCAGGGCCTCCTGCATGCTAGGCAAGCACTGAGCTATACCCCAGCCCTTTTTATTTTGAGACAGGGTCTTGCTAAGTTGCCCAGGCTGGCCTCGAACTTGTGATCCTCCTGCCTTAGCCTCCTGAGCAGTGGGGATTACAGGTGTACACCACTGTACCTGGCTCAGCCATGTTGTTGTGTGGCGCTGCATCTCGTTCCTGTTTCACTGCTGTGTGGGATTCCGTTGTAAGGAGTGGGATTGCCTGTACACAGCTCAGTTTCGTGTATCCGTATCACCGTAATGGTCGTTGGTCTGTTTTGTGCATCTGTGAACAAAGCAGCCGTGCATGTTCTTGCATGCGTGTGTTCTTGCATGCATTTCTTTAGGGTGTAGTTAAGAGGGGAACTGCTCTGTTGTAGGATACACACATGGTCCACTTTCCTAAGAAACACCAAATGTTTCCCAAAGTGGTCACAGAAACCTACTCTCACACCAGTACAGATGAGGGTTCCCATCCCTCCAGTCTTCATCAACGCTTGGAGGGCCTCAAGTTCATTAAACATGTGCTGTACCCTGAGCTCCACCCTCAGCCCCTGAACGCCATTGTTAAGGTAGTTTTGCTTAGCACAGAATCCTAAGTTTATGGTCCCTTTTGGAAGAGCCATCTGTGCTGTTTGCCCTGGAGCAATTCCTTTGTCTGTTTTCAGGGTTATCTGCTATGTCTAGGTATGAAATTCCTTGCATTTAATCTGCTTGGGGTTTTGGTCTTAAATATGTAGGATGGTATCTTAGAAGTTTTCTGTCACTATTTCTTCAAATATTATCTCTTCCCCATACCATTCTCCCAATTGTCTTTTTCTGCAACTTTTTTGTTTGAGTTTTATTGAGGAGTTGTGTTGTTATACAATCATAAATGCATATGTAGTAACAATATATGCCCCGATCCTAATCCAGAATCACCTCCACATCACCCACACCCCAGTCTCTTGACTCTATATTCCTCCATAACAGATATAAATATATATATATATGATTATATATAAAATTGCGCATTTTTCAGAATTAAGTGATTGCATAGGTATTATTTGTCTTCTTGGGGGAATAAAGGGTAGGCTACATTATTGATTCCCCCCTAGATCCCTCCCTATTTCCTCCTTTCCTCTCCATCCCTCCTCTTCCTTGCCCACATATCTATGGTTGCCCTAGATTATATGTTGCTTCAACTTTGGTGAGTCTAGTCCATGAGCTTAACCTTTCACTAAAGCCTGGGTTTTGCCCTAGCCTCCTAAAATGAGGGCAAAAAACATTAGACCCTTGAGTCTCGGGATTTGGCTAATTTCACTCAGCATAATTTCTTCCATTGACATCCATTTATTTACCTTCAAATACCATAATATTGTTTCTAATAGCTGAGTAGAACTCCATTGTGTGTGTGTATGTGTGTGTGTATAATCTATTGTATGTTATATGTATATATATCACAACTTTTACATCCATTCATCCAGTGAGGGGCATTTGGGGTGATTCCATAAATTAGCTTTTGTAAATTGAACTGCTATGAATATTGATTTTGCTGTGTCACTGTAATATGCTGATTCTAGCTCTTCTGGGAAAATACCCAGAAGAGGGATAGCTGGGTCATATGTGGATTCATCCTTAATTTTTTGAGGAGTCTCCATACTGCTTTCAAGAGTAGCTGTACCAGTCTGCCGTTCCACCAACAGTGTGCTAGTGTTTCTCTCTCCCCACAACCACTCCGGCATCTGTTATTGTTTATATTCTTCATCTTTGCCAATCTGACTGGAGTGAGGTGAAATCTTAATGTAGTTTTGGTTGGCATTTCTCTAATTACTAGTGATTTAGAATACTTTCTCATGAATTCATTGACTTGCTTGATTTCCTCTGTTGAGAAGTTTCTCTTTAGTTCTCTGGCCCATTTATTGATTGGGTTGTTTATGTTTTTGATATTAAATTTTTTGAGTTGTTTGTAAAATTTGGATATTAGTCACCTGTCAGAGGAATCACAGGCCATGATTATCTCCCATTCTGTAGGTTCTCTCTTGACAATTTTGACCAATTTCTTGGCTGAGCAAAAGTTTTTAGTTTCATGGCACCCCACTCATTGATTCTTGACTTTAATTCTTTCACTTTGGGAGTCTTGTTGAGAAAGTCTGTACCTACTCCCATTTGCTGGAGTATTACTCCTACTTTTTCTTCTAGTGGTTGTATGGTAGCTAGTTTAATTCCTAGTTCCTTGATCCATTTTGATTTTATTTTTTGTGCAAGGTGAGAGATAAGGATCTTTCTTCAAGTAGCTGTCCAGTTTGTCCAGCACCATTTGTTGACTAAGCTCTCATTCCTCCATGTTATATTTTGACCCCCTTTGTCAAAAATCAGATGTTTAAAGATTTGTGGGTTTATCTCAGAATCTTCTATTCCATTCCATTGGTCTTCCTTCCTATTTTGATACCAGTACCATGCTGTTTTTAGTACTATAGCTCTATAGTATAATCTTAGATCTGGTATTGCAAAACCACCTGTTTTGTCTTTCTTGCGTACTAATGTTTTGGCTATTCTGGGTTTCTTGTTGTTCCAAATGAATTTGAGAATTGCTTTTTCAATATCTGTAATGACATTGATATCTTGATGGGGATTGCATTGAATCTGTATAGTGCTTTGGCAGAATGGCCATTTTAATTTTATTCTGCCTAAACAAGAACATGGAACATCTTGCCATCTTCAATTTCTCTCTTTAGTGTTTGATAATTTTTATTATATAAGTATTCTACTTTCCTTGTTAGATTAATTCCCAAGTATTTTATTCTTTTAGAGGTTATTATAAATGAGACTGATTTCCTGATTTCTTCTTCTAACCTATTATTGTTAGGGTATAGGAAATCTATTGATTTATGGGTGTTGATCCCGTAGCCTGACACTTTGCTAAATCTGTTTTTAAGCTCACGCAGTTTTCTGATGGAGTTTCTTGGGTCTTCCAGATATAGTATCATATCATGAGCAAAACAGGATAGTTTGACTTATTCTCTTCCTATTCTTATCCCTTTGATTTCCTTCTCTTGCCTGATTGCTCCAACTAGTGTCTCAAGGACTATATTAAATAAAAGTGGTGAGAGTGGGCAGCCTTGTCTTGTTCCCAAGTTTAGTGGAAATGCTCTGAGCTTTTCTTCATTTAGTTTTATACTAACTGTGGATTTGTCATATATGGCCTTTACATAATTAAAATATGTTCCTTTGATCACTGTCTTCTCTGGAGTTTTGATCATAAATGGATGCTGGATTTTATCAAAATCATTTTCTGCACCAATGGAGATGATCATAATGTTTTTTGTCATTAATTCTGTTTAAGTGATGAATCCCATTAATTGATTTGCATATGTTGAACCACCCTTGCATCCCTGGAATGAAGCCCACTTGACTGGTGAATTCTCTTAATGTGTTTTTGAATGCGATTTACCAGAACTTTATTAAGGATTTTTGCATCTATGTTCATCAGGGATATTGGTCTGTAGTTTTCTTTTTTTGATGTGTCTTTGTTGGGTTTTGGTATCAGGGTTATGGTTGCCTCATAAAAAGTGTTTGGGAGAATTCCCTCCTTTTTAGTTTTTTGGAATAGCTTAATAAGGAGAGGCGTTAGCTCCTCCTCATAGGTGTGGTCAAATTCAGTGGGAATCCATGAGGTTCTGGGCTTTTCTTATTTGGAAGCCTTTTAATTCCTATATTGATTTCAGTGCCTGTTATTGGGCCTTTTACACTTTCAATGTCATCCTGTGTCAATATGGGTATATTGTATGTGTCTAGAAATTTGTCCATGTCTTCCAGATTATCTGATTTAGAGGTATATAGTTTTTCAAAAGAGGTTCTGATAATCTGTTGGATTTCCATGGGGTCAGTAGTTATTGCTCCCTTTTCATAGGTGATTTTATTGATTTTCTTCATTTTCCTCCTTCTTTTCATGATATCAGCTAGGGGTCAGTCAATTTTATTTAGTTTTTTGAAGAACCAGCTCTTTGATTCATTGATACTTTTATTTCTTTTTAAAGAGAAAGAGAGAAAGAGAGAATCAATTTTATTTAGTTTTTCATGTGGTTTTTGTTGCTCCAACACTTCATTGTATATGTGGTGCTGAGGTTTGAACCAGGATCCTCGCGCATACCAGGCAAGCACCATAAATGCTGGCTGAGCCACCGCTCCAGCCCTTCATTGATTCTTTTTACTGTTTTTTGTTGTTGTTGTTATTGTGTTGTGATGTTTTTTATTTCATTGATTTCAGTTCTGCTCTTGATTATTTCCTGCTTTCTGCTGACTTTGGAATTAGATTGTTCTTCCTTTTGTAGGAATTTGAGGTGGAGCATGAACTTATTTATTCAGGATCTTTCCTGATTTTTGATGTAGGTACTTAGTGCTATAAATTTTCCCCTTAAGAATGCTTTCATGCTGTCCCAGAGGTTTTATATGTTGTGTCTTCATTCTCATTCACTTCCAAAAATTTCTTGATTTCTGCTGTCAGGTCTTCTTCGTTCAATCTCCATGTATATGCATATTTTCTGTTGTAATTTTTCCTGTTAATTGCTAGGATCATGGTGTCGTGGTCTGATAGGATGCATGGGATAACATCTACTTTTTTATATTTCCTTTGTGAAATAAAACATGATCTATTTTGGAGAAAGATCCGTGTGCTGCTGAGAAGAAAGTAGATTCAGTCAATTTGGGGTGGAATATTCTATAGATGTCTGTCAAATCCATTTTATTTATGGAGTTGTTTAGGCTGGAGATCTCTTTATTGTTTATTTGATTTGATGATCTGTCTATTGGTGATAGAGGAGTATTAAAGTGTCCCAGTATTATGGTATTGGGGTCCATAAGTGGTTATATGTCCTGGAGTATTTTTTCCATATCCTTGGGAGTGCTGGTGTTTGAAGCATAAATATTTACTATGGTTATATCTTCCTGATGTATTGTTCCTTTACTATGACATTACTATCCCTGTCTATGGGATCCTTGATAGGGGATTTTGGGGTTTGCGGTGAACCTTTTCTTGTTTGGTTCCTCATTTTTGAAAAGCTTCTTCTGAATCTTTGGATTGAGTTCTTCTCAGTTCAGAGGAAGCTCTTCAGGTGCTTGTGTTTGTAGGCCAGCGGGTCAGGTGGACTCCACCCCTCGAGCACACCTTCTCCCAGAAGCCGCTTCTGCCTGGTGCTTCCTTTCGCTGCCGCTTTTGGATCCAGGCTCCAGGGCACAGATCTCTAACCTGTTGCGGGTGCAGGGCAGCCTGCTGGATCGTTGAAGTGCAGTGGCAGGGGTGCGTCACTGTGTCCTGGGATCCCAGAGGAGCAGGGCAGGCTGGAACAGGCCTGCCTACTCACCGCAATTGGTGGCAGGGATGGGCCCAATATATGTGGACCTGGCAGGTATGTGCTGCAGCCCGGCAGCCCCAAGCAGGGATCCTCAGGGTATCCTGGGCCCACAGGGCAGGTGGATGGGGCAGCTCTTGGAGAGGGGGTCCTCCTTAGGAATGTTCTGGGCACCTGCCATCCTGGGACCAGAGTCCTAGGCCCGAGGCTTGAGGGCAGGGTGGCTCTGGGTCAGGGAGTCAGTCCTGCTTGCACTGACTGGGTGCCTCCTGGCCTGGGACCAGAGTCCCAGCCCAGGAGGTTCGCTGGGCGAGGTGGCTTGGGGCCAGGTCCCTCCTGGGGGCTTCCCTGGGTGCTGCCAGCCGGGACCTGAGTCCTGGGCCTGTGTGGTAGGGTAGGCAGGGCAGCTCCTAGCGAGGGGTTCCTTTAACTCTTTAGATGTATATAGGATGCCTCAGTCCCATTCACTTGTACGCCCCTCCCCGCCCCCAGGTATCTGAGATTGAACCCAGGGGTGCTCTACCAATGAGCTGTACCCCAGCCCTTTTTATTTTTGTATTCTAACAGGGACACACCAAGTTGCTGAGATTGGCTTGAACTTGTGATCCTGCTGCCTCAGCCTCCTGTTCTGTATCTTAATTGTCCATTCGTGTCACCTGTGCCTTTGTTTCCCCAGGCTGCCTGTTGGGTGATGTCTTCGAATCCAGCTTCCGGTCTGTAACTGTCTGTCTCTAGGCCGCTTGTTGCCTATCCTTGGAGTTTTGTATCTCAGCTGTGGTGCTCTTCATTTGTAGAAGTTCCCGGTTTTTAACTCTGCTGTTTTATGGTCTGGCTGTGTTTCGAGCGTTTCTTTCCTAACATTTTCAACGTGACTATGTTGAGTATCTGACTGGTAGTCCTGTGTCTAAGGTCACGGTGGGTCTGACTTAGTCGCTTGTTCTTCCTGCTCTTGTCCCTTGTGGTGCTTTGTTCCCTTGGTTTGGAAGTGAGAGAGAAAGAGGGATTTTTACCTGGGACTTTGATGCCTGGATCCCTTTATTTGTGAGAATTCTTTGGTTCAGTTGCCTGGAGGTGCTACCAACCCAGACCATTTTAAATTCAGCTCTCTTCTTGAGGCTTTTAGGACGACACAGGAAGCAGAGATTCAGTCGCAGGCCCATGTGAGGATACCATGGTCAATAAATGCAAATGTCCTCGCTTTTCTGTCCCAAGCCCCAGCAGTTTGTTTCTGGTTCCCGCCTTCCCCGAGGGCCTCCTGGGTGCTCCCCAGGCTGGGTGGCCCCAGGCTTTCCATCCTGATCACCAGGGTCCGCAGACACCCCGAGGGTGGAAACCGCTGCAGGAAGCGGACTTGCTTGTGTGTTTTTGTCTTGGTGAGGCTTGGTTTTGTCAGCTTGGTGAAGCATTTTAAGGAATGTGTTTTACATCCTGTCTGACTTTTTCGGGTGATTTTCAACAGAACAATAATCTGGCTCTCCCAACCGTCTTGCTGCTGGAAGAATAGAAGTATAATTTCTTTCCTTTTTTATTTTTTTTAAGAGAGGGGGACAGTGAGAGAGAGAGAGAATCAGTTTTATTTAGTTCCTCTCGTGGCTGTCGTTGCTCTGACACTTGTTGTGTACGCGGTGCTGGGATCCAAATCTGCGTCCTTGCGGTGCCAGGCAAGCGCTGGAATGCTGAGACGCGGCTCCAGCCCCGTAGAAGTATGATTTCTGGAGCATCCTTTAGCATAAACGGAGAAGAAAAGGTGGTGGGGGCACCCGGAATCTCCCAATCTAGATAACCCATGTTGACAATTTAAAAGAGTAGTACCTGCCTAGTATGAAACGTTTTACCTGCACAGGAAGTGAATTTGGTGTCCCCCTCCCTGTACCCCACCCTTCATCCCTTTCCTCAACTTTTTTTTTGCAGGGCTGAGGACCGAACTTGGGGCCTTTCGTGTGCTAGGCAAGCGCTCTGCCACTGAGCTAAGTCCCCAACCCCTTTCCTCAACTTTTAAATTTTTATTTCATTCAAAAAACATTTTTTTTAATTCCACCTCTGTTTTCTTTGGTACACTCATTTTAAATGTTACATATAGGTTTTTGCTTTTTCTTTTTTTTTTTAAGAGAGAGGGACAGTGAGAGAGAAAGAGAGAAACAATTTTATTTTGTTTTTCTTGTGGCCTTCGTGGCTCTGAAACTTTGTTGTGCACGTGGTGCTGGGGTTGAATTCGCGTGCTTGCACATGCCAGGCAAGCGCCGGAACCGCTCCAGCTGCCAGGTTTTTGCTTTTTTGATTTAGCAATATAGTTTGGTAGTCTTTCCAAATCAGCACATACAAATCTCCCCTTCTTTTAAATTTATGCATAGTATGCCAGGATTTATTTAGACAGTCATCTATTTTTTTCAATTACTGTCATCAAAAAAATTTACTTGCATGTCTAGGGATGTGTTTGTGTGTGTAGTACTGGGAGGTTGAACCCACCCAGCTACATCCCCAGCCCTTTCAGTTTCTTATTTTTGAGATAGGGTCTCACTAGGTTGCTCTGGCTGCCCTCCAACTTTTGATCCTACTGCCTTAGCCTCCCAAGAAGTTGGGGTTACAGATATGTGCCACCACACCCAGCCAGTGATTCTCTTTAGCTATATTCTTAGCAAATACTGAGGATCATATCTGTAGGTTTAAGTCCAAACACTGGGGAATCTTAGATTAAAAAAAAATATGTATTTTTTTTTTTTTTACTTTTTGATGGATTAAAAAATATATTACTATTAAAACTTCTGAGCCAGACATGATGGTATGCACCTGTAATCCTGACAACCCTGGAGGCTAAGGAGGGAGGATCACAAGTTTGAGGCCAGCCTCGTCAACTTGGACCCCCAGCACCTGAAGTGAGATCCTGTCTCAAAATAAAAAATAAAATGGGCTAGGGATGTAGCTCAGTGGTAAAGTGCCCCTGGGTTCAATCCCTAGTACTAAAAATAAATAATTTTTTTAAAAAAGTACAATTTCTATTATACAGACAGAAACCCAGCTTCATTCCAGGGAAGCACATTGAAAGCTCCCTGCCTCCACTCTGTCCTTGGAGCAGCTCACTCCTCTGCACTGCACACTTGGATTAAAGGAAGTCATCTGTACAGAAAACCAATTTAGGATATAAATTAAATGCTTAAATTAATTTTCCTCTCGTTAGTCCCAGAGACCTCCGTGTATAATAAACTGATTTGCATCAGAAGGACACTAAACCTTTCAACACTTATCATTAGTTAAAATGTTTGCACTTAGGTTATGGAACTTGCCAGTTGTGCTTTGGATCTCTTAGAAATGAAAGTGAGTTTACCGAGGTGGGCAAACTCCCACCCTTGAGGGTAGAACTGTGTCCTGGTCCTGCCACAGTCCCGTGGACAGTATCCATTCGTAGGATAAGTTTATTTGAATCAATTTTAGCGGAAATGGTCTCCATGAGATCATCAGATTTGGATGGAGGTTTTGTTTGTTGGTTGGTTGGTTGGTTTTGGTACTGAGAATTGAAGCCAGGTTCGCTCTACCACTGAACTAGATCCCCAGCCCTTTTGATTTTTTATTTCTAAACAGGGCCTCACTAATTGCTGAGGCTGTCCTTGAACTTGTAATCCTCCTACCTTGGCCTCCTAAATCTCTGTGAGGCGTGCTCTTCCATGCCTGGCAACAGAGGTTCAATTTAAAGACCAAATACAACATAAGAAATATTTCATTCTTGAATAGGGCTAGGGACAGAAACTTATGTCAGTGATGTCTGGCTCCTTGAAAATAGGGCTTATTTCTGTCCGTTTCTGAATGATTATTTGTAGAAGTAATCAACCAGCTATCCTAAGGTATAGCACACATAGGGTATGGATTTTTTTATGTCTTTTTTAAGAAATTTTTTAAGTTTTTAATATTTTTAAAATTTTTTTATCAATGAGTTATTATACAATTATAAATGCATATAAAGTAACAATATGATATGCATTTGTTCTTAAACCCGATATATTTTTACTAGTGCATTATAATTGTACATAATAGTGGGGTTCCTTGTGACGTATTCATCTGCACACATAATTTGCTCCATTTCATTCCCCAGCACCTCCCTTTTCCCTGCCTTCCTCCCTCCCCTAATCCCCTACCTCTACTCTACTGATTTCCCTTCCACTTATGGCTTTTTTTTTTTTTTCAAGAGAGAGAGGGACAGGTCTGGAGCAGTGTGGCTCAGCGGTTACATCATTTGCCTGGCATATGCAGGGACCCAGGTTCAAACCCCACACACACAACTAAATGTCTGAGAAATAAAAGCCAGGTGAATAAATAAATAAAATTGATTCTCTCTCAAAAAAAAAAAGAGAGAGAGGGAGGAGAAAGAATCAATTTTATTTTATATTTCCATCTGGCCTTTGCTCCTCTGGCACTTAGTTGTGTACGTGGTGCTGGGGTTTGAACCTGGGTCCTCATGCTTGCCAGGCAAGCACTCCAACCACTGATCCATCTCTCCAGCCCGTATTTATGGCTTCTTTTTTTTTTTTTTTTTTTTTTCTTTTTTAAGAGAGAGGGACAGTGAGAGAGGCAGAGAAAGGGAGAAACAACTTTATTTAGTTTTTCACATGGCCTTAGTTGCTCCAACACTCAGTTGTATACGTGGTGCTGCGGTTTGAACCCGGGTTCTCGTGCTTGCCAGGCAAGCGCCGAAACCGCTGAGCCACCGCTCCAGCCCCTTTATGGCTTCTTTACAATGATTCAAAACTATATTTGAGGAGAAAACAGGTTTCCTGCATTCTGATCTAATCCTGAACTACAGTTTCAGGTATGACTTTGTTTCTGTTGAGATGCATTTCTAATCTGAAAAGCTTCCAAGTGCACCTGGAATTTGCTTTACCATCAGCTTTAAGAGGTGGCTATATGGTGTAAATCGAAGAAGACTTATGCAGGTATTTGGGGCTTTTTAAAAATTCTCTTCCCTCTTCCCCTCCCTCAAGAGTTTTGCTTTGAGTTCTCAAAAGGCCAATTGTAAATTCTGAATTAGATTAGAATATTCCATCACTTCTCATCGTCTGTTGCATGGGCTGTGCTTCAGTGCACACAAACATAATTTCCCTCCGGGGTGGTGTTGGAATCAGAAGAAAACCGACTATGAAAACATCCATGGCCTTCAGCTGGGCATGGTGGTGCATGCCTGTAATTCCAGCAGCTGGGGAGGCTGAGGCAAGAGGATCGCAAGTTTGAGGCCAACCTCAGCCACTTAGTGAGGCTCTAAGCAACTTAGGTAGAACCAATCTTAAAATTAAAAAAAAAAAAAAACAAATGAAAAGGGCTGAGAGGAGGTGGCTCAGTGGTTAAGCACCATTGTGTTCAATCCCAATACCAAACAAACAAAAAAATCCACGGCCTGCAAGGTGGAAGCCCTGAATAACGGCCCTGCCTCTGATGATCCTGGAGTTAGAAGCAGTTTGTTAGTGGTTTAAAGCTGCAGGGTTTTCACTGTTATGAAGGCCCCTGCTGTGTAGTCACTAAATGCATAAATAACCCAACTGCTTGTGTAAGTTTGTTCCTAGATGCCATCTGTTGAGTGAATAAATGCATGAACAGATAGGAAATACTACACTGGTTGTGAGTCTGAATTGTGAGCCTGCCACGTGGTGTGAGCTGAACACCAGCTGCGGGGTTCGAGCCCAGCAGCGCCCTCCACGCCCCCTCCGTTCCCGTGCTGCTTGCCCCCGCGTTTCACATTCGGCACCTCTTCCTTATGGTGTTGGTGGTTGTTTATAAAAGTGTGTCTTTTTTTTTTTTTTAAGAGAGAGGGACAGTGAGAGAGAGAATCAATTTTATTTAGCTTTTCATGTGGTTTTCATTGCTCCGACACTTCATTCTGTACATGGTGCTGGGGTTCGAACCTGAGTCCTCGCACATGCCAGGCAAGCACCGTAAGCCCTGGGCCACCGCTCCAGTCCCCCTAAGAGTGTCTTCAGTGGCCTATTTTATTGTAACCTCTCCAGTTAACTACAGCTTACTCTGTACCCAGTTGTCATGCAAATACTTATTGAATGAGTGAACAAGAGTGACCCCTCTTCAGGGCCCAACTGCATGGTGGTAGAAGTGGCCTGCTTCAGGGAAAGAATGAGAAACAGGTCCCCACAGCCCTGTGGAGCATTCCCCAGGACCCTGGAAGAGGGGAAGAAAACTGGGAATGAGCAGGATTCCAGGAACTGGGAAACTCCGCCCTCCCCCTGTTAAGGGACGCGCCCTCTCTCTTCTCTTCCCTATTGCCTGCTGACCTTCCTAGGAGCTTGAAGGGAACAGAGTCTGAAATCTTTCCATGTGCTCCTCTCTGCAAACAGGTAGTGACCCCCACCAGAAGCCATGGCATCCAGTGCCTGCCTCTCCCCCACTTCTCTCTTCCTTCATCTCTTGCCTCCACATTGTCCCCCACCTCTTGCTACTGAGAAGTTTATTCATCCATGCATTGAAACGAGCTCGTTTAGTTCAAACAAGTTCATATCTGTATGGACTGGGCACTGGGAGGTTCTTCAAAGATTTTCTTCTTCCTCCTCCTCTTAGGAGGAAGACAGACCGGTCAGCCACTAGCCTGTACATACAATAAAATTTAACATCCACCAAATACACTTACAGGTGCACACTGGGCACACATACAAGGAAAGAGCAACTGATTTTGAGCAGGAAGTTCCAAGACGCTTTGCCAGTAGAAGCAGCATTGGAGTGGAGCCAGGAAGACTGGGTTGAATTCAACAGATGGGTGGTCTGGCTAGCAGACTGGGGCAGAGCGTGAGCAAGGACGTGGACACTCATGTGGGCAACATTTGGAAAGGGAAGGGAAGGAGTCCTTGATGACCGATGAAAAATTCGGACTTGATTTGGAAGGGAGACTCTTCACTCGTGACTGGATTTTCTTTTCCTGCCTCATAGCTCTTGAGAGTGATTAGTTTGGTTCAGTGACAGCAAATAGATGTCCTCCCTGAGGATAAGGGCTGCTTTCTCACCACTGTGTCCCCAGTGCCTGGTTCATTCAGCACTAGGCACATAGTAGGCTGTCAGTAAATACTTGCTGAATAAATAAGTGACACATTTCACCTGATAACTGCGGTGGCACTGAGTTCTGAGACCCAGCGGGAGTGGCAGGAAGTGCCATGATCCGTGCGGTCTGGATGGTCACAGGCGAAGGCACTGGGACAATCTTGCGAGCTTCACCGTCCCTGCCCCAGATGAACCATCCAAGATGGCCCTGCTGTCCTGCACCCAGCGTCCAGATGGGCCCCAGTGATCAACTCACACTGTTGTCACCTCTCAGAAAAGAAGATGCTTTCGTTTATCCAGGACTTGGTTTTGACGCACTGCTGTTTTGTGAGGTGACACCGGCCTGTACTGGGGACATCATCCATGAGCATGTGCCCAGAGATCCCTCATTCAGAAATGGTCAGAAGTGGTTTTGAAGCAGGCAAAACTAGACTGCGGTGTTACCAGTTAGGTTCACAGTGCCTGTGGAGAGGAGGGAGCACCAGGGTGGCCCAGAGGGGGGTTGGGGAGGTTGGATCCACCCTTCTAATTGATCTGAGTGCTGCTTACATGGCTGGTTTATGTTGTTGAAGTTCACCAAATTAGATATCCCAAGACTCGTGCTTTTCGGTGTATGTCCTGTCTTTCATTTAGCAGTTTACTTTAAAAGAGAGAGAGAGGCAGATCAGTGGTAGAGCACTTGTCCAGCGTGTGTGGAGCCCTGGGTCCAGTCCCCAGCACAGCAGTAAATACAAGTGGCTGGAGGGTAAAAGGTGCTGGCCTGTGGCAATTCTGCGCATTCCCAGAAGGGGGCAGTGATGGGCCACTTGACGAAGTGGAAGCAGAAGATTCCTTGCTTCCTCCTGAGCCCCTGGCGTCCTAATGCTGCTGATCTTAATCATCCTGTCATCTTTATCTTCGGATCCAGATTCTTCCTTTTCTCCTTCTGTCCTGAAGACTTTTTTTTTTTTTTTGCTTTGTTTTTCGGAGTTCTTTGGGATTTTCCTGGTGCTGGGGATTGAGCCCAGGGTCTCACATATGCTAAGTATGTGCCCTACCACTTCGCCTCAGCCCCGGCCCCCATATTTCTCCCGAGAGTGAGAAATCGTCTACCTGAGCTTTCGTTCAGCACCATTAGACTTTTTTTTTTTTTTAATGAGAGAGAGAATCGGTTTTGTTTAGTTTTTCATGCCTTTCATTGCTCTGACACTTCCTTGTGTATGTGGTGCTGGGGTTCAAACCCGCGTCCTTTCGCATGCCAGGCAAGCGCCAATAACCGCTGAGACACTGCTCCAGCCCCTCGACATTTTTGTAAAGAGAGAGAAAGGGAGAGTGCGAGAAAATCAACTGCATTTAGTTTTTCATCTGGTTTCTGTTGCTCCGACACTTAGTTGTGTATGTGGTGCTGGGGTTTGAACCTGGGTCCTTGCACATGCCAGGCAAGTGCTATACCACTGAGCCACCGCTCCAGCCCACCATTTGACATTTTTAAAGAAACCTGCCATCAGTTGGGCTCAGGGCCACCTGCTGGGGATGGAGGGAAGAATAGGGGAATTCTCCCTGCCATGATGAGCGCAGTGCAGGGGTGCACTGGTCTTTACCTGGAATCACAAAGCATCCTGGCCATGTGTGTCACAGCAAGGTGTGCTGGCCTTTGAGGACACAGAGGAGGGCCCAGAGCTGTGAGCAGGAGGACTGTGCAGAGGACAGGGACAGCCAGCCAGGAAAGGGAATGCCTGAGCGCAGTGAGGCTTCTTGAGGAAGCCAGGCTGGGAAAGCTTTCCCGCAGGGGACACAGGGGACACGGAGTGCTGAGGACCATGGTGCATTCCAGCAGCCACCTCCACATGGCCTCCGAGGAGCCAGTGCGTAAGCAGCAGAGAAGCCAGGAAGGCGCGGGAGCTGGATGGTGGAGAGAACCCCACATTTGGTCTGTTGGTACAGTTCTCTGAGCTCCCTGGGGAAGTTTCATTGACTGCCTTGCTTCCCAAGAGGGAGCAGGAAAATGCGGACCTGGGTCCCTGGGAGTTGGAAAACCTGAACACGCAAGATTCCTCCTGGCGTCTGGGCAGCCTTCCTCACATAGCAGCAGAGCCCTCCTTCGCTGTATTTGTGCTGAAAGGCGGCGTAAGAACCGAGTGCCTTTGATCCCTAATCCTTCTATGTTGAGGATTCACTTTCTGGGAATGTTGCTAGGAACACAGGCTGTGGCACAAGATGATATCATTCTCCTGCTTATTGTGACTTTGCCAGTAGAATATATTGGGGGAGGTGGGAGGCACAAAAGTTTTAAGACTCAAAAGTTTCTTTTGGAACAGGGACAGTGGCGAGATTACTTTTGTGTGCATGTGTACAATTTCTTCCAGATTTACACAGCGTGCTCGCTGGCCCTGGGATGTGGAATAATGCCACCATGTACTGAAGGTCTCAAAATAGGTGGCTACATTTCCATTTGAGGGCTAAGTACGTTGGATCTTTCCCACTTTGGAAAGTGTGTCCCCTCTCTTGTCACCACCATTATTGCCAAACATAAATATACACACTTGCACACATGCTCATAACAAAATTTTAAAATGCAAAGTTCAGGAATCCTTCTCGTCTAGCTGACCCTTCATCTCTTTTCCAGTCTCTTAGTAGCCTTCTCCATCCTCCTGAATCCATTGGAAAACTTCCTTCAAATCGCCTCTGTCCACACGGAGGCTGCACAGTATGCAAATCAGGGGCGGAGCCTGATCAGCCTCAGTGTCCTGAATGAGCTGTTCTGGGGGGGGGGGGGATGAGGAGCCTGTTAAACTTACAAAGCCAGCTCTGCTGCCCACAGCATTAATGTTAGGTGTGTGCCCTGTGGGGCCGTTTGGAGGTTCCTGGGGTTTTGAACTTCTAAATAGAAGATCCACCCCCCCACCACCACCGGTAGGTGAACTTGAAGTGCCTCAGGGCTTCTATTTGTAGAAAGTATGCGGAGCCTTCAGTGATCACTTGGCCTGCACTGTGTGAACAGTCCTCCCACCATCCCAAACAACACAAAGTGTGTATGCCTACGAGCATTCACAATAACTCTCACTGAAACATGGCAGAAATGAATAAACCACTGCAGATTTAAAATAATGAATAAGGAGGCTGAGGCAGGAGGATTACAAGTTTGAGGCCAGCCTCTGCAACTTGGTGAGACAGAAAGAAAGGGCTGGGGATGTAGCTCAGTGGTAGAGCAGCCGTGGGTTCAATTAGAAAAAAAAAAAAGTTTGTGTTTAATTAGTATGATTTAAAATGTTTTTGAAGAAAGTAGGCAGGCCATGTGTATTAAGCTAAGGAAATAAGCAGTTGGCCTTCATTCTCCTTGCTCTCCCTATGCGGAGCTCAGCATGCAGCGGGCATTTATGTGGTTCTTGAAAATGTACAAGTGTTTCCATGTAGCTGTCCCATTTGCTCTTCCCAGCAACGCTTTGAGGCAGGTTTTCCTTACCCACCCCCTCTGACAGATGCACAGACTGACGCTCAGCAAGGAAGTGACCTGCCGAGGCTTGCAGAATTCAAACCTGGACCGTCCACATCTGAGCCTCAGGCTCTTTCCACTTTCCACCGTGGAAGGTAGCGCTGTCGTTGAAGCAGACTGACTTAATGTTGTGCATTTCCTCAAGCTGGGTTTGAAGTCGGTCAGCAGACTTAGAAGGGCAGTTGTTTCTCCCCTTCAGCAGGTATGATGCGTGTCACTGAGCTCCGGAAGCCTCACGTCCACCCCTTCTCTTTTCCTGTCTTTCCTCAGGGAGCCTTTTCGTAAGCTGCTGGCCCAGGGCCTTATCAAGGGGCAGACGTTCCGCCTCGCATCTGGACAGTATCTGCGGAGAGAGGAGGTAGACCTCACAGGTAGGCCCCGGCCCATCTGGCCCAGGCAGTCACAGAGGCAAGGCCAGATTCAGGCCGGGTGGAAAGTTCTGGAGGGAGACCTGTTGGCCTTGTTCTCTGCAGCTCACCCTGCCTGGGGCTGGGCTCCCTGCAGGCTGCTCCTCCAGCCCGGCTCAGGCATCCGGCCCAAGTGTCACCTCAGCTTCTAGCAGGTTACCTCCTCATTCATAGGTGACATCCCTTGTCATCTGGCATGACAGCTCATCTCAGGAGCAGAGCCCCCAGACCAGGAGGCATTCTTCCAGGACCAGGGCTCCCCAGCATCTCCCCACACGGCCTCGCTGTGCTTTCAGGGCCTCTCTCATTTCCCATGGACTCCTCTCCCAGCTCCACCCTGTGTCTTCAGCCTTCCTCAAAGTCATCTCCTCTTGGACGTTGAGGTGGCACCACAAGGATGGGTCACGTGCACCCCACACACAAATGAAATGAATGACATGTTAGAAAACGGGGGGAGGGTTGTACACAGAGGCAACCGTTAAAAATCCCAGCATGCCGGGCCCTGGATTTAGAAACACAGTGCGCAATCGATGAGATTAGGTACATCCAGCCACCCCTTGAATGGTAACTTAATGGCCCCCAAGCCAAATACTAAGGGACAACTTCGGTAATTGTAGTTGATGAAATTACCTAATCAAAGCAGTAACATATCAGGGTTGGGAATGGTTGGTGTGATCCACAGGAAAAGAGGAAGCTGGAGAAACAAATTATTGGTATCTTTCCAGCACAGACCATAAAGGAAAGGAGCCCAGTCCAGGGCCACGTACGTTCCAGGCGTTGATAGA
This sequence comes from Aplodontia rufa, assembly GCA_004027875.1. Classification (NCBI taxonomy): domain Eukaryota; kingdom Metazoa; phylum Chordata; class Mammalia; order Rodentia; family Aplodontiidae; genus Aplodontia; species Aplodontia rufa. The sequence goes on from PVKS010004153.1 coordinate 59,977, forward strand.
GAGCTCTCTGCCTGGTGGGCAAGACTGCCCATGCAGAGCTGTACGACTTGGGCATCGCACAAAGGCATCCAGTCAAGGAAATGAGCAGGGCCTGAAAAATCCACGCACTTGCCAAACTATATGTTTCAGGGCCTCATCTACCAAAAGAGACCTTTTACGTGTGTGTGCCTGGGGAGCTTTTAGTGGGGATGGAACAACCAGGACCTCCACGTGCTAGGCAAGCGCTCCACCACTGAACCACTTCCCCAGCCCTTTTGATTCGATTTTGAGGCAGGGTCTCAGTAAGTAGCCCAGTCTAGCCTCAAACTTGTGATCCTCCTGCCTCAGCCTCTTGAGTCGCTGGATTTCAGGCATGCACCGCTGTACCTGACTAAGAGAGCACCATTTTCTATGTCCTCCACTTCTCTGCCCACAAAAACATATTTTCCTGACTCGCACGACGGTGCTGTAAAGGCTGGTCATGGCCCAGGGTTCCCTGAGCCTCTCCACGGCCTGGATAGAACATCCTCCAGGACTTCCGACTCCCTTTGCCCTGATGTCCTGGGACCAGGCCAAGTTGGGACCATCCCTCACCTGCCCACAGACTTGCCAGCTGGGCAAGAAAGCTTCAGTTGGCATGGACAGCCTCTGTCCCGAAACAGATGTGCCTGTCATGAAGTGTGGAGTTGGCTTTTCGGTCCCTGGGCGCTTGGTTGCTGTTGGAGTTAGGAACAGACTGTCATCCAAAGGTGGGTTTAACTCAGGGGAAATGGGACATTACCCAAACTCAGCTGCAGGAACTGCAGCCGGCCCGCAGCACGCAGGAGGCCGAAAGTGACGTGGGTAGCCACAGTGGCAGGTCTTGCCCTGCCCGTATACCTTACGGTTCCAGCGCCTAACAACGTCAAGACAGCTCCTGAGAGGGAGGCTTGGCCTTGTCCTGTGTCTGTTAGGGCCTCTTCATCAGCAGCATCTGGACAGTCGTGTGTGGGGAAGGAGAAGACACTTCCCCACACCACAAGGACCACCACAGGGAGTCGCCCCCTGGTGCCCCAATATCACAAAATCAGGTATTTATGACCAAGTGATGAGTGGGGCACCAGGGCTGAGAATGAGGTGACCACCTAGGGGGCTCTGCTTCTCTGAGACCCTCATGGTCGACTGCCAGCTCCTGAAGGGGACCCTGAATCCGTAGAGAAAACAGCAGCCCGTGCAAGTTTGCATTTTGTTTTGCTCTTGGTGCTGGGGCTGGAACCCAGGGCCTTGGGTGTGCCAGGCAGGCGCTCTGCCACTAAGCTACACTGTAACCCTTCCCAATCTCTTTTACTTTACCTTTTTTACAGAAATGATTTATTACGTAGGGGAATATTGTTTTGATTTGTAGAAAAAGCTGACACAAGCCATCAGATCGGTGTGTTTATTTGGGAAAGCAAGTTTCGTGGGAGACCAGTCTCATTTTTTAAAACATATAAGCATATTTCATGATTCAGTACCGAGGGAGAGAAAGAGGCCCATTGAGCCCGGCAGCACCATTCTTCAAATGGGCGCTGGCCTCGCTTGCCCGGGACCCCCTCAGAACCATGTAGCATTCCTGTGTGTCTTTTGGCATCTAGGTTCTGCTCCTGTTCACGCAAAAACAAAAGAGAAGTTGGAGGTGACGTGGGAGAAGATGAGCAAGTCCAAGCACAATGGGGTGGACCCTGAGGAAGTGGTGTCTCAGTACGGGATCGACACGATTCGCCTCTACATCCTTTTTGCCGCCCCTCCCGAGAAGGATATTTTGTGGGATGTGAAGAGTAAGTCAGCTTCCCTTCCGGGCCTGCCTCCTTTGTGATCTGCCCTGGACTCTGCAGGAGCTGGGGAAGGAAATGTGTTTGCTGAAAACAGTGGTGGAGAGTTCTAGAACTCGGCTCCATACAGCGGGAAGCAGTTTGCCCAGCGTCCTGGGCGATGTCTGGGGGGCGTTCTCCAGTGTGAGGGGCCTCATGTGTTGCAAATGCTGGTTCCCAGGCCTCACCCCAGACCTGCACGGCCTCCAGGGCGGGGCCCAGGGGTCGGCCTTAAGGGGGCTCTAAGAGGCAGTTGTCTCCGAGACAGGTGGCTTCAGTGCTGTTCCTAGGCCTGCTCTGGTACAGAGGCCTAGCCTCAGGATCTGCCCTGAAGGGTTTTTTCTAGAGCAGGGCAGTCCTCCCTCACCAAAGCAGAAAACCCCAGGTGGGACCCCGGCCGGATATTGCCTGGCCTCTCAGCAACCGCAGCACCTCCATCTCCCCTGAGATTTTTCTCTCCACAGTGGTTCAGATTTAAGAGGCTGTGAAGTAAAATAATGTTGGGCACCTGGCTATCCTAGGGTCATCAGCTTGTCCTTCCTGTGATCTATCCCAGGAGGGTTTGTGGGAGGAGGAAGGGAAGCGCCTGGGACCTTGAGCCCTGCTTGAAGTCAGCACGTTGCGTACGGAATCCCCAAATGTCTCAACACACCTGTCTGGTGGGAGTGTGGGCTGGGGCCACTGTGACGGAAGCTAGTCCTCTCACAAGCTGCATCAGACCCACGGTGGCCTTGGAAAGCAGAGACACAGGTCTGGCTCCCTCCTCTCAGCCATGGGATAGCCTCCAGGGACCTGTTCCTACAAGCCTCCCAGAAGGCTCGCTGTCACCTAGACTTGAGGACACCTGGCCCAATGGCCAAACAGTGCAGGAACCTGGACTGGCCTTTGGTTGGCCAGCTTTGTGACCCAGAGCCACCAGGTAAGCCATTTGATTTCACCAGGTCACATTAGCAGATTTGGTGAAAATGACCAGGTAGGGTGGCACAGTCCTGTAATCCCAGAGGCTTCAAAGACTAAGGCAGGAGGATCACAGGTTTGAAGCCAGCCTTGACAACTTAACAAGACCCTGTCTCAAAATTTTAAAAAATTTAAGATGGGGCTGAGGATGTAGAGCACCCCTGGGTTCTATCGATTTTGTTAATGCATTTTTCTGTGTGACACACACACCTGGCAAGGACAGGGTCGTGTTGGGGTCCTTCCCTCTGCAGCAGTGCTATTCTGTAGTCTGCAGCCACTGCTGCTCCACATTCACCACCTGGTGCTTCCCCGATGTGAGCCGACTGTTCCAAGCCACTTAATTGAGGGAGCAGTGTGCTGGTGTCGGTCCCGACAGAGCTTCTGATCCCACCGTGGGCCCTGGACAGTTGGCAGGCAGCATTCTCAGTACCCCTGCCATCGGGTCTTGGGATATCTGGGGTGCTGAGAGAGGCCCCAATCAGTCTTGGTCTGACTTCCAGATCCGGAAGCCAGCGAGGACATGGGTGCCGTGGGGCGTGTTTCTTGGCTTACTGATCATCAAACTGACCCTTCTCATGAGTCCTGTCTTTCTCTGTCTCCTTTACTGCCACAAAATTCAGCCGACGCTCTTGCTGGGGTGCTGAGATGGCAGCAGCGTCTGTGGTCTTTGGCAACCCGATTTATCGAGACCAGGGCTTCTGGCCAGGACCCCCAGCCCCAGCTGCTGAGCAGTGCGGAGAAAGCCGAGGCCAGGAGGCTCTGGGAGTACAAGAACTCAGTCATCTCTCAGGTCAGAAAGTGCAGTGGACATTGGCTGATTCTGTCGCTGAGCTCCGCGGGAGCCTTGCCTCATGGTGGCGTGGCCCCTGCCTTAGGGGGGACATCATGGGTCTTCTTCCCTCTTTGCCTTGATTAATTTCTCCTACTACTGCAGATATTTTACAAAGATAGCTCAGCAGGACAGACATTTTAATGGAAAGGGATGGTCTCAAGAGATGGCTCTTTAAAGCTGTGTCACAGGGTCCACCGGATCTCAGGGAGCTGCCCACCTCCCACGTGTCCCTTCCTGACCAAACTTGAGGCTTCCAGGTGCAGAAGCTCATCCAGGACCTCACAGATGACATACTGCTTGTGCCTTATTAACAAACAGAATTCTTAGTGGGTGTCTGATATCGCAAATTTTTAGGCTTTTTTTTTTTCTTTTTTCTTCTTAAGATGTGCTGATTCAGAACTGGGGGTGTAACTCAGTGACAGAGTGCTTACCTGACATGTGCCAGGCCCTGGGTTCAATCCCCAGCACTGACACCCTTCCCCCACCCCACCCCCACAAAAAAAGTGCTGATTCAATTTTGTGAGTTCAACTGTGGTCACTCATCTGGGCTGGGAGGTTCAGATGACACAGCAGGGTTTTTCCTCTTTGGTGCTGGGTCTAGCATGGTCTCCTTTGGTGACACTTGTACTTTATCTCCACTCTGTGCGGAGGAACAGAGCCCAGGCAGTTGCTTTCACAGCACATATTTTCTTTCGGTGTCTGGCAAATTCTTCTCTTCTGTCACATAATAGACTTGGGTTGTTTCAACAAGTTAGAAACTCTTGACGTCTTAAAGACGTGCCATTTTTCTGGTTTTTGCCCATGGTCAGAACTGACACAAACATTAAAAAGCTGGCAGCTGACATTAGTGATCTCACGCTGGCTCTACATTTCAAACTAAAACTAACCTCCTCCATACACCAAGAGCCTCCATTGTGAATTTAACCGAGAAGTGACATCCCCGACCTGCCTCTCTTCTGTTGTTTTGATGTTTGCTCATTAGTGGGTCCCGACAAGTAGCGTTGTTTTCTTAAATACCTACTATGGGAAACCAAACTGTCTCAGATATAGGGAAGAGGGGCAGTCTGAAATAGTGAAAAAAGTGTTCAATGGTGGAAACGACATTGACTTCAAAAAATATTTTTTGCTATTGGGCATGGTGGCTTATGCCTGGAATCCCAGCAACTTGGTAGGCCAAGGCAGGAGAATTCCAAGTTCAAAGTCAGCCTCAGCAACTTAGCAAGGCCCTAAGCAACTTAGCCAGGCCCTGTCTCAAAGTAAAAAACTAATAAAAAGGACTGGGGATGCGACTCAGGGGCTGAGCTCCCCTGGGTTCAATCCCCAATACAACTATGTCTTTGTGTTGATGAAACATAGTGATTATTTAAGATAGTAAGTATATTTATAAGTGTCCTTGCAGTCATTTAATTTCACTTTTTTTAATAATTTGCTTTTTTTCTGGAAAGTTTAAATGAATTTCAAGAAATGTTTATAATTCAACTTTTATCAATAGGTGACCTCCCATTTCACAGAGGACTTCTCACTGAATTCTGCAATTTCTCAGCTGATGGGACTCAGCGGTGCCCTCATGGTAAGTGGCCTAAAGTCCTCATTTGCTGGTAGCAGAGGGAGTTTGAGGTGTGATTCTGAGCCTGCAGGACCCCAGGTTGCAGACAGAGTAGGAAGTGTCACCTCACTGCAGCTCTGTTGTCTTAAAGAAGCATTTTCTTGCCTGGGGCACTCCTGTAATCCTAGCAGACAGACTAAGGCAGGAGGATTGAAAGTTCAAGGCTAGCCAGCAACTTATCGAGACCCTGTATCAAAAGAGAAACAAGAGGGGCTGGAGCGGTGGCTCAGCAGTTACGGCGCTTGCCTGGCATGTGAGAGGATGCAGGTTCAAACCCCAGCACCACGTACACAGCGAAGTGTAGGAGCAACGAAAGCCACATGAAAAACTAAATAAAATTGATTCTCTCTCTCTCTCTCTCTCTCTCACTGTCCCTCTCTCTCTTTAAAAAAAAAAAAAAAGAGAGAGAGAGAACAACTGTGGGTTTGGCTCAGTGGTAAAGCACTGTCCTACAACACATGAGGCCCTGGGTTCAATCCCCAGTACCGCAACAAAAGACAAGAAGATTCTTTCTCCATCTTCTCCATATTTTGTGTGGTGCAAACCGCCTTCTTCCCTGGGAGTCTGGAGATGAAGACGCAGAGGGGCTGGGGCGTGGCTCAGTGGCAGAGCACCTGCCAGCTCACACAGGCCCTGGGTTCATCACCAACACCAAGAGAAAGCTGTGGGACCTCAGGAGTTAGGTGACGCGCCCAAGCCAGGCTCAGGCTTCTCTCTTCTCTGGTCTTCACTCCCTCGCTGCCCGATTTCCTGAATGAATCGTGGTACTTCCCTGACGCTGTCCTATTGTGTATTTAATCCAGATGGATCGGAATTATTCCAACTGAAAACCAAACCAGCCTCTTCAGTACCCTTCTACGCAGGACTTCCGCTCTTCTTGCCAGGGGAAGAAAAGGATGTTAGCAATGAGGCGACAAGAAACATGCATTAAAACCATTAACGGCAGGCACATCTGTGAACCCTGCTACTCGGGATCGTAGTTGCTAGGGAACTTGGTGAGAAAAAAAGAGGAAACAAAGGGCTGTGCGTGTAACTCACTAGTGGAGTGCCCCAGGGTTCAGTGCCCGGCACCACAATAAATATAAAATTTAAAGGGGCTGGAGCCGTGGCTCAGCGGTCAAGTGCTTGCCTGGCATGTGCAGGGACGCGGGTTCATACCCCAGCACCATATGCACAACAGTGTGTTGGAGCAGCGAAGGTTATGTGGAAGACTAAATAAAATTGATTTTCTCTTTCTCTCTCTCTTTCTCTCACTGTCCCCTTCTCTTTAAATAAAATAAAATGTAAAGTAGGGCACATCTGATATAGTTTTCTGGGTACAGAGACACAAAAATTTTTATACATGGTTTTCTTTTTTAAAATGAGGGTATGCTGGGCATGGTGGCCACTCACTCAGTTGCCCAGGCTGGCCTCAAACTTGCAATCCTCCTGCAGCAACCTCCTGAGTCTCTGTGATTACAGGTGTTGCCACCACACCCTGCTAGACCCTACTTTTAAGTTTTACAAACATACCATACAATTAAACCAGAGTTGTAATTGCCCTGGGATTTCATTTTTATTTATTTATTCATTTATTTTATTTATTTATTTATTTATTTCTGTACCAGGGATTGAACCCAGAGGCACTTAACCACTGAGCCACATCCCCTGCCCATTTTTGTATTTAATTTGAGGCAGGGCATTGCTAAGTTGCTCAGAGCCTCGATAAGTTGCAGAGGCTGGCCTCACACTTGCAATCCTCCTGTCAGCCTCCCGAGTTGCTGAGATTACAGGCGTGAGCCACCGTGCCCAGCATTCTGGATATTTTTAATGTGTACTAAATGCCACAAGCTGGCCAGGCCTGTTTCTGTCATGTTTTCCCCGGGGCCTTGAGAACTGCCAGGCTCCTCAAAGTCCCTCTGGCAGCACTCTTCAGTGAGCCACCTCAGGATGACCTGTCTCCCTGGGCTGCTCCTTGTCTACACACCCAGCTCATCTGGCTGGGTGGGCAACCCTGATCCCCACAGAGCCCTGTGAGAGCCCTGACTCATCTGTCAGTTTCCTCTTGAGAGCAGAGCCTGCCCTCTGGTCTCATCCGTAAAGCCTGCCTGGAGTCGTGGTCCTCTGTGGGCTGAGAGGCTGTGACTGGGGCAGCTGATTAGCTGCAGCTCGGGAAGGGGCGAACGTTGAGAACCTGACAAAGCTGTTTAAGAGAACGGGGTCTCATCTGTACATCTGAGAAGTTCAAGAAGCATCAACGGAATAAATGTAGATTATACCCAGACTGTGCTGTGGTAGCAGGAACCAGGCTCAAGTGCCCTGGGTGCCATTAGGTATACCTGACGCATGGGAGGGAAAAAGGAGTGCATTTTTTTTTTATTAGAAGTATATAGAGATACAGTTGAGGGGGAAACATTATCAAAACATTAGCAATCAATGGATATAAACTTTGTTATCCAGGGGTAATGCCAAAACATGGATGACCACCTTGGGTTTCACCTGTTGCAGTTTCCCCCAGAAGAACTCATGGGTTAAATGGGTAGCTGGTGGAGGAAGATATCGGCTTCTGGGATGGTTCCCCCATATTCCCAATCTCCAGACTCCTATGAGTTCTGCATACACCCTCCCTCTCCCTATCCCCCTCCCTACACCTCCAAGTATCCTAGAGAGCCATCCCCCTATTACTCTGAAAGTCATTCAATTTGAAGTTTAGTTAGGTTAGCCGTCTGCCCTTCTGCTTCCCCATATATGCTAGCATCAACAGATGAGAGAAACCATTCGGCCCTTGAGTCTCTGAGCTTGGGAGACTTCACTAAGCATAATTGTATCCATCTCCATCCATTTGGTTTCAAAAGCGATAATATCGTCCTCTCTAATGGCCGAGTAGTATTCCATAGTATATGTGTACCAAAGCTTTTGTATCCACTCGTCGAGTGAGGGGCATCTGGGTTGGTTCCATAATCTAGCTATAGTAAATTGAGCTGCTATAAACATTGAGGAAGCCACATCACTATAATACGCTGATTCTAAATCTTTTGGGAAAATTCCCAGGAGTGGGATAGCTGGGTCATAAGGTGGTTCCATCCTTAATTTTTTGAGGATTCTCCACACTGCTTTCCATAGTGGCTGAACCAGTTTGCAGTCCCACCAGCAGTGTAACAGTGTAAAGGAGTGCATTTTAACTTTAAAAATGCTTTGCTGGGCATGGGGGCCCACAACTGTAATGCCAATGACCTGGAAGACTGAGGGAGGAGGAGCGCAAATTTGAGGCCACTTCAGACACTTAGTGAGACCCTGTATCAAAATTAAAAGGAGGGGGCTGGAGCGGTGGCTCCACAGTTACAGCACTTGCCTGGCCGTGCACAAGGACCCGAGTTCAAACCCCAGCACCATGGACACAACGTTTGTCAGAGGAATGAAAGTCACATGAAAAACGAAATAAAAATTTCTTCCCTCTCCCCACTCCCCTCTTTCTTTAAAAAAAAAAAAAGAGTCCCGCCTTGAAGGGTGCGAGAGCACAGGCGGCTTCTCCTTGTGCCCAGGGCGCAGTCCACAGCAGGTGCTGCTGCTGCTGTGCTATTTATGCTGCTTGTTAAGGGGGGGTCCTTTGTCCTGAGCAGAAATTGCCGATGAAGGGGGTTTCTTCCTCCGTTGTCCCCGGACCTCAGATTAATTAGTGGCTTTCGTCCGTCGTGCTTGTTTGAGATCCTCGGTCTTCTTATGCTGCTCTTTCCCTCCTCAGCAAGCCTCTCGGAGAGTGGTCCTGCACAGCCCCGAGTTTGAGGACGCGCTGTGTGCCGTGGTGGTGATGGCCGCCCCGATGGCCCCTCACATCGCCTCGGAGCTCTGGGCAGGTACGTGGGAGAGTGCGCGCTTGACCGGCTGCTCCTAACCAGGGTGCTGCTAGGCCGGCCTCTTCCTGGAGCATTATTCAGGGCTCAGATGCCTCGGCCACGGCTCCAACGGGAGGCATGGGCCCTCGGGACCCTCCCTGCCTTGTACTCTGACACGCCGCTTCTTCCTCCATCTGGTCACCCCTGCCAAAGGGAAAGACACTTCCACTTTGGAATAATGTGCCCAGACTAATGCAAACATTGATGTCCCCAATGTTGCTCAGTCCCCCAGTGTCCATATACCATAACCTTGTATCCTCTTTTAAGATGGACACCCTTGTTTGGTCCTACTTTACAGCTGGAATTAAACTACTGGACTAAAATGTCCTCATGTACCACGATTCAGGCCTCTTCTCCAGCTGCTTACTCCTAAGCTAGACACCAAGCAGGTCTGACTGCTCAGTCCCTAGAATTCTTTCTGTGTCTGGGACTTAACATGAATGCTCCAATTGGGATTGAGCCAAGCATTTAGGGATAGGCAAAGAGACATGTAATCGAGCCACCAAAGGTCCTGTGTGGGAGTCTTCAGCTATTTCTAGAAATAGTCCATCTGTAATGTAATTAGCTCTCCTAATTAAATTTACTAATATGGCTTTCTAACCTGTGTGAGATCCTGGGTTTACCCAGCTCCATAATCCATCAATTTTTTTTAAAAAATTACTGATTTGAGGCTGGAACGGTGGCTCAGTGGTTGTGGTGCTTGCCTGGCATGTGCAAGGACACAGGTTTGAGCCCCAGCACCACGTACACAATGAAGTATCAGAGCAACAAAGACCACATGAAAAACTAAATAAAAAATTGATTCTCTCTCTGTGTCTCTGTCTCTCTCCCCCTCTCACTGTCCCTCTTTCTTTAAAAAATAAAAAACTAAATAAAATTAATTCTTTCTCTCTTTCACTGTCCCTCTCTCTTTAATGAGAAAAAAAATTACTGATTTGGTGACACTGAAGAAATGCATGTTGACCAGGGAGGAGACCAAGAGTCACTCACATTTGGCATCTGAAGTACTTCAGAATGGTCAAATGCAATGGCTCCCCCTTGGTGTGGATTTACTTTCCAAGGTTTTGGTTTCCCAAGGTTAACTGAGGTTCTAAAACGTCGAATGAATCCAGCATGGTGGTGCACACCTGTAATCCCAGCTACTCCCAAGTTCAAGGCCAACCTGGACTACATGAAACCCTGTCTCAAAGTAAAACTGAGAAGGGCTGAGGATGTAGCTTGGCATGCAAGACCCTGCATTCTAGTACAGTACCACAAAACAAACAAAACCAGAAAATATTAAATGGAAAATACCAGAAATGAACAGTGCAAATCTTTAAAATCTCACGCCACCCCGCGCCATCTGCGTCGGGCCTTGCTTTGTCTCGCTTCATCCTGGTTTCAGCGTGACCTTGCTGGTGTTGCTGTCTGTGAGGTCGTTTGTGTCTAAGAGGAGAATAACGTGGCCCAGCTGGAACTGTCGGGCCAGTCCCCAGATGCCAAGGACTGAAAATCAGAATCTTCTTCCCTTACGCACTAGAAATAATCAACCCTGTCACCCCCAGTGCAGGGCGGTGATTAGAGCTGCTTACTCCCTGAATTCTGCTTGGTTTTCCTGTGTACCTTTGTGAGATAAATTCTATAGAAAGTGAAATCGACCCATTCTTCATGTACATTTGATGACTGAAGTGTGGAATCATCACCATAATCCAGATTAGAGCATTTCCAGGCCCCAAAAAGGCCCTTCTCACGCCCTCTCCCCCCTGCAGCGCTCCTGATGCGCTTTCTGTCTTGAGTCCCGTCCTGCGAGTGGAAGCATGGAGTCCTTGCGTCTCACCCCCGTTTTAGTTTCATGCTTTTAAGATCCATCCGTGCTGTGTTACACTACTTCGTTGCTTTTTGCTTTTTTTTTTTTTTTTTTTTGATGGTCTTGCTTTTATCATTCTGATTTTTATCTGGATGTCACTTAAATATTCCATGAACCTATTTATTTCTGAGTCATTAAATATTTTTCTCCACATCTGTTTTTGTCTTGGTAGAACTGGGGGCTGAACCCAGGGCTGTGGCTGAGCTGCCTCCCCAGGCCTTGCTCACCCTGCCTGCCAGCCCTGCTCCTGGCCTCGTGGAGGGAGCCCCCTTGGGGGAGGGTGGGTAGACCCTGCCAGCCTCTGTAGCCTTTAATTATTTCCTTAGACTGGATTCACAGCTCTTTCTTTCGCCTCTGTGATCTTAAATGGCTCGCTTGTTCTTCCTCAACTGTGAAACAATGGCCGTTTAATTTGTAATGAGCTCAAGGCCTCTCATCTAGAATCCTGTCTTTCCCCTTCGCCTCTTTGTCCCACACCGTCTGCTGCTGCCTTCCTGTCACTTTTCCCCGGAAGGATTGACTGTAGTAGGGTTTTCAGACACTCCCTCCCACATCCCCCAGCCCAGCCTCTGCATCTGGGATGGGGACAGTGGGTGGGGGGCTGCTGTTCAGGCCCCATCCAGCCTGTCCTTCGTTTCTGTGGCACTCTAGCATGAGATGTGCTAACTCGATGTGAAAGAAATGAGCTCGTTCATACTTTGCTCCGTGGTTTTTTCTGCACGTGACCATTGTGGCTTTTTTGAGCTGATTGGTATTGAGGAGTGGATCCACAGTGTTTCATTCATTCGTTCTCCCGGCACTGACTGAGCATGTACTACGTGCCAGGTTCTGATCTGGGCGTTTGAGGGAAAGCTGGGGCAGGCAGTTGGAGGAGGGGGCACTGTAGTGTGGGTTCATTTCAGTGGAGACCTTTCTTCAAGCTTTACAAATCCATAGCAGCTCATTTTTTTCCCCTTTTTTTAAGAGAGAGAAAGAATCAATTTTATCTATTTTTTTCATCTGGTTTTTGTTTTTCTGACACTTATTTGTGTATGCGGGGCTGGGGTTTGAACCCAGGTCCTCACACATGCCAAGCAAGCGCTCCAACTACTGAGCCACCGCTCCAGCCCCTTGTTTCTTTGTAATTCAAGGAAAGCAGCGATTAGGGTCTGGGATGCATCTGTCGTGAATTCACAGGTGTTAGGTGTCCCGGGAAAGAATGTGGACGTGACAGCCCCTGTGAGCAGGGGATCATGCTGTCAGCTTAGTGATTGTCGCTGTCAAGCTCCGGGCGGTTTTCATGCACATCTCATTTATTCTAGAAAACTCACCTTTCCTGCAGCTTCTGGTTTATTCCTGCATCTTGGAGAGAGAGCCTCAGAGCGGCTCTAAAGAGAATGTGGCAATCAGCACCGCACATTCAGAAGTTACCCTTTCCCAGAGCCCCGGGGAAGCTGATTTTCCCAGGAGGGATTCTCCCCTCTGACTTCCAGTGCAGCTTGAAGTCCTGCAGGCACAGTGGCCATCACTGCCTGGAGAGGAGGCATGTTGGAGACGCCTATAGTCCTCAGAGCCAAGCAGTCCTCTCCAGTCACTTGAAGGGGAAAGGGGGTCTCTGGGTATGAAACAGAACCAGCAGCTTGGAAGTTTGCAGCCTGGAGCAGGATGAGGAAATCTATTTTTACTTCCGGAAGCCTGAAGCCTCAGAGAGCTAAGGACACTGAATTTGCAAAGCTGTCCTTTGTTTACGAAGGTAGAATTGTCCTGTCCCATGAGGGCGTTAGCTGCTTGCTGGGGGAAATTTTGAGTATTTGGAGTCACTGGTTCTACTTTCAGATGGAGGACTCAAGACTTTGTTGGTGGACAGCAACAAAGTGCTGGGTTCCTTGCCAGCAGTGCAAAAAAAAGAAAATTATAGAGCTGGAAACACAGAAGCGGTTGTGAGGAGTCGGCTGGGTGGAGGGACAGCGGCCACAGAAGGGTAGTGCTAGGGTGCGGCCCTGTGCTGGAGCCGTCCTGGGTCTTGACTGGTAATGATCATGTGAAGCCACAGATGGTTTCAGTAAGGCAGGCACACACTCACACACACGTGCACACACTCACACATACGTACACTCTCACACATACGTGCACACACTCAAATACACACATACACTCACACATACACATTCACACACTCACACTCACTCTCACACTCAACACACACACATATACACTCACACTCACATTAATACCCACATATGCACACACTCACACACATACACTCACATATACTCATACACACACACTACACAGCACACACACTGACACTCTCACGTACACTCACACACTCACACATACATTCACATATACTCACACACACACTCACACGTACACTCAACACACTGACACACACTCTCTCACACATACACTCACACACACACTCACACATACACATCCGTATACTCACACTCACACACTCACACAGTTCTTATAATGATGAAATCTGAATAAACTCTGGACTGATCGTACAGCTTCCTGGTTTTGATATTGTGCTATAATTATGCCAGATGGGAGGCTGGATGAAGAGCACATGGGGCCCCCTTAATATTTCTTTGCAACTTCCTGTGAACCTGTAATTATTTCACAATAAAGTTGCTGCTGGTTTTAGTTACCTTTCTAAACTCACAAGTCCTAAGTGTTGAGATTCTAGTTCTAGGGCATAGTAGACAATAAGAGGAGAAGGAAGAGAGAAAGGAATTTAATTCCAGTTGAAGGTTTGAATTTGCACGTGCACACGCAGGTGCGCACAGACACACACCTGGCCAGATGCAGCTGTTCACTAGCATCCGAGATGCCCTCCTCTCCATGTGGTTGCTGTGCACCAACAAAGTCTGGAGCCCTCAGAAAGCAGAACTAGTGACTCAAAATACTCAGAATTTCCCCCAGCAAGCAGCTAATGCCCTCTTCCAGACAGGACAGTTCTACCACCATTAACAAAAAGCAGTCCTGCAGCAGGGCCATCTGAGTTTCCAACAGGGGCACCAAGACAGGGGAGGGCCTGCCCTGATGCCCCAGGAGCTGTGTCCCTGGAGCTTTTATATGTGCCAGCTTCTGCAGTGCTCAGAGCCAGCTGCAGAAAATAAAATCACCTGGGGCGAGGGTGTCTGAGAACATGAGCCCTGAGGACGGGAGGCTCGTGGTCACATGGCTGACTGGGAGCTGTGGTCCCCTGACAGTACCATGCCACATACAGCTAGCTCGGAGAAGATCAAAAGTCAAAGCGTAGCCAGGTGTGGTGGTGCGCACCTGTAATCCCAGCAGCTCGGGAGGCTGAAGCAGGAGGATCGCAAGTTTAAAGCCAACCTCAGCAACTTGGGGAGGCCCTGAGCAAGACCGGGACTCAAAATAAAAAAAATAAAAATGTACTGGAGGTGTCACTTAGTGGTTAAGCGCCCCAGGGTTCAATCCCCAGTACAAAAAAAAAAAAAAAAAATCAGTGGTCCCCACTGGGTGCTCGTGACTTTGACACCGTTGTAAGGTTGAGCCATCATAAACCGGAGGCTGTGGCCTTTGGAATGTGGTAATAGCACATTTCCGATTTTCTGGCCTTTTGGAGCTCTGTGGTGACTGTTCTTTCTTGACATTGGCCTCACATGTGACACTCACGATCTCCAGTACATCCTTCAGGACTTCACTGTCAAGAGCCACAGCAGGGAGGCCCAGGAGGAGCGTCATAAAATAATTTGAGATAACATTCTTTATAACTTTTTATAAAATATGACTGTGAGGGGGCTGGTGTGGCGGCTCAGCAGTTACACTTGCCTGGCATGCACGGGGGCGCAGGTTTGAACCCCAGCACCACATACGCAGCTACGTGTCGGAGTAACAAAGTCGCATCAAAAACTAGATAAAAATGATTTCTCTCTCCCCCTCCCTCCCTCTCTGTTTAAAAAAAAAAAAATAGGGGTTGGGGATTTAGCTCAGTGGCAGAGCACTTGCCCAGCATATGTGGGGTGCTGGGTTGCATCCCCAGCACCACAAAAAATAAAGAATTTGCTGTGAAATCTTATAGATGTAGTGTTTTTGCTATATTTATTACTTCCAACAAAATAATAAGCATACCATTGGTGTGGACATCTGTGTATATTTGTGTGTGAGAGTTTGAGAAATTATTTTTTTTAATAAAGAGAGAGGGACAATGAGAGAGAAGAAAATCAATTTTATTTAATTTTTTATGTGCTCTTCATTGTGTACGTGGTGCTGGGGTTCAAACCCACGTCCTCACACATGCCAGGCAAGCGCTGTAGCTGCTGAGCTCCAGCCCTTGAGAGATTATATCAAGGGAGAAAAAGCATCTTCTGATGCTCTGATATTTGGGGGGGGGGGTTGGGGGGTCGTGTTTTTGTGTTTGATTGTGTTTGCTGTGTGGAGGTTTTGAAACCACACCAATGAAGCCATTTTTCTGGGAAACGACTTAAATGGAGCCTCACTTCCTGTCCATTTCTTGGGAATTGTTGAGGATGGAGGCCCAGGGTGAACAGATGCCCCAGAGTCCTCAGGTTCTTCCTTCTGGTATACATGAGGGCAGGGTGTGAGGGGACTGCCACCCACAGGAGCCATGACCCCAGCACTCACACTGGGGTGTCAAGGCAGCTTGGGGACTTCTCCAGCTCTTAGGGAGAGGAGGCGTGCCTTGGTAATTCCACAGGAAGCTCTGCTCTACCCGAAGAAGGGAAAGGGCTGTAGGCCACAGTGTCCCTGCATGGTGGCCTTGCACAGCAGGGCCTTGCCGCTTCCCAGCCTGTGTTCAGCTTTCCCCATATGCTTCTCGAAGGCAGCTTTCCACCTGCCCTGTCACCTTGCCTATGCCATGTGAAGAAGCCCTTGTGTTTGCCACGCAAGGGTTAGGTGGCAATACTTCCCTAAGAAGAGCAGGCGGGCAGCAGCGCCTTGCCTAAACCAGGAGCCGGGTTCCTGTTCCCAGATGGCCCCACTCCCGTCCTATGGAAATTCTGCCAGGGGCCCAGGCAGCTATAAATAAGCATCCTGGTTGCTCCAGGAAGGCTGGGCTTCCTCATTTTTTTTTAAAGTGGAATTTGTAACAGCTTCTGCCCAGAACATTTGTGTCCAAGGTCCTTTCATCTCACAGGCATCCTGTACGACTTCCATACGGAGGTTCTGGAAGTCTTCCCGCCGCAGCTAGGTCACAGGACGGGCCACCCTGGGCCACTCACTAAAACAAAGAACCGATTCTCTGCCTCCTGTGACCGCGGCCTCATATTTAGATAGAGCTTTAATGGAGTCCCCTCTAAGGGACAAGCGGGAATCTCCTTTCTGTTTTTTGCCAAAAGGCACATCTGTTAATAGGTTCATTAAGAAGCGCCCGAGCTCCAGGCAGGAGTGCGCCTTTTGTCCTCATGCCACTAAGGAGCCTTCCTTCCCCACCATCAACCCATTGACCCATTGGCCAGCAGCACAGGGTCACAGCCAAAGTGCCCAGTGGTGAAGTATTAAAAGCTGCAGCGAGTCTCTGATGCTGGCCCAAGAATCAAGACGGAGATCAGCAGAATAGGGAGGAACAGCACTGCGTAGAGTAGCCCAGGGCCCGAGGCTGCCTGGGACAAGATGAGGAACTTGTGCCGGGATGTAAACCCGCTGTCACTAAGAGCTCGCTATGGGGTGGGTGGGGGGCATAGGTATTTGTACTCACATACAAAATAAAACATCTTTCCACAGAGATAGATATGTATAAAAACACATCTGTATGTAAATATATATTTTTAATGTAATAAGACTTTTCTCAGTGAAGGAAGCCGTTTGTTAACTTACATTCTGGCCCAAGTCCTTTACCTCATTGCACAAACGCCCTTTGAGTGCCTCCAGTGACTCCGGTAAAGTCCGTGCCAGTTCAGGGATGCAAACCAACGGGGGGCGGGGGTGTTCGACCAATTGGGTTTGAAAAGTTGACCATGTATCTTTTTTTAAATAATGTTTTTGTCATAAACAAAATTAACTACTAATAAATTCAAAAGTTAAATTGGGAGGAAAATGGAAGCTTTTAAAAAAACAGAAGAAAACCTTTACCTCATCTCACAGTATGGAGAAACTTTATTTTCGAGTTATAAAAGGTCTGGGGACCTAACTCACAGGTAGAGAGCTTGCCTGGGACCTACTCATTTAGTGAGGTCCCACTTCCTACAGTTTCCATCACTTCCCAATAATGCCATCAAGTTGTTAATCCAGGGGCTGGATCAGTGGCTCAGCAGTAGAATGCTTCCCTGGCATGCATGAGGACCTGGGTTCAAACCCTGGCACCACATACACAAATAAGTATTGGGATATGAAAAATAAAAATTGATTCTCTCTCTCTTAAAAAAAAAATTGTTACTCTACTGATGAGGTTAGAGCCCTCATGATCCGATCGCTTCGTAAAAGCCCACGTTGAACCTGTCTTTACTGGGGACCAAGCCTTTGGGGGACACTTCCTGCCCAAGCCATAACAGAGCCCATTGGGAGAGGAAGTTTAGCAGGAGGCCGGGCGCCCTCTGGGAAGGTCGTGTGTCCGCTGCTCCCTGCGTCCGGCTCCGGTGATGGGGGTGAAGGGCTGGGTGGGAGGCCTCTCGTACCTCAGGTATTCATGAGCAAGAGAGGAAGCGAAGTTAGCGCAGGACTTTGGGGTCATTTCTCCAGCTAGCTCAGGCAGTGCTTCCCCATTGGAGCTGCAGAGAGATGACCCAGGAAAATCGGTGACCTTATTCTCCCAAAAGCTCACTCCAGAGCAGCGCGTCCGTTCATCTTTACAGTTCCAGGTGCTGTTTGCGTGGGCTGCCTACAAACCCGAGGTCACGATCCAGGCCAGAGGAAGTGATGAGACTTGGCAGGCTGCACTGTCACGACGTGACCTCAGCCTCAGACAGCTCCGGGCCAGGCCAGGCCGCGTGGGGGCAGCCTTCTATCCTGCTCTTCTGAACTCCCCTGAGTGCCGGGTGAGCCAGGTTTCTGTGCCTTGTGTTGCAGGCCTGGCGCTGGTGCCCAGGAAGCTCTGTGCCCACTATGCCTGGGAATCCGGTGTTCTGCTTCAGTCCTGGCCCACTGTGGACCCACAGTTCCTTCAGCAGCCGGACGTGGTGCAAATGGCGGTTCTGGTAAGTGTCACCCCTCAGCCCCCAGCTGTGTGTCACACAGAGCACTGGCGATTGCCAGTGCCTTGGGTTTTCCATGTCACTATGTACCAGAAACCATGTGACATCGCTCTCTTGGCCCGCAAGGGACTGAAAGGGAGAAAGAAACCTGTCTGCTTCACAGGGTCCGACTGTCCTTTGAGGACTGTGCTTCATTCAGCTGTGCCTGGGTGTGGGGGCTTTTTTGATGGGGGTGGTCAGAGGTGCAGAGACGGTGACAGTGAGGTCGTTGGCAAAGCAGGAATACCTCACACTGTAAAATCTAGTTCAGAAAAACTACATAACTCCCCCCCTTGTTTTTGGTAAGTTGGAACAGTATAAATACATAGGTAGTTTATTGTTTGAACCTTTGTATCAGAAAAAACTCCCGATGAGACACACGTATAGTGACCGTCTCCTTCAATACGCTGATGTGGGGGCTGGAGCAGTGGCTCAGCATGGCCTGCGCAAGGACCCGGGTTCAAACCCCAGCACCACACGCACAACTAAGTGTCAGAGAAACAAAAACCTCCTGAAAAAATAAATAGGATTGATTCGCTCTTTCTTTCTCTCTTCCTCTCTCTTAAAAAATAAAATTTGCTGATGTGGTTGAAGAGGGAAAGAGGCCAGGGGTGAACTTTTTATATCACCACCTCTGAGCCACACTTGGGCCAGGTGGTTTATACCTGCAATGTAACGTGCCTCCTGTCTTCCTCCAAGGTAGGCATGGCCATTCTCGTTCGCAGCTGAGGAACAGGCTCAGAGCAGTGGCTGACTTCGCCCAGGTTTATTCACCAAGTACTTACTGTTTGCCAAGCACAGTGCTAGTTTCTGGGGATACAGAGTCAGGAAACAAAGACAAGGTCCCTACCTTCATGGAGCTTAATGCCCAGTGAGAGACAGGAAAGAAAAGCTGGACATGGCAGCACACGCCTGTAATCCCAGAAACTCAGGAGGCTCAGGCAGGAGGATCACAATTTTGAGGCCAGCAACCTAGCAAGACCCTGCCTATATATGTGTGTGTATATGTGTATGTGTGTGTATATATACACATACACACACATGTATATACTTTTATACATGTATAAAGAGAGAATCAATTTTATTTATTTTTTCATTTGGCTTTTGTTTCTCTGACACTTAGTTATGTTTGTGGTGCTGGGGTTTGAACTTCAGTCCTTGCACATGCCAACCAAGTGCTCCAACCTCTGAGCCATGTTCCAGCCCCTACAATTTATATTTTAAACATTTAAATTTAAAAATTTTAAAGGACTGAGGATATAGCTTCATGGTAGAGTACTTGCGTAACATGTGCAAAGGGCCTAGGTTCAATCCCCAGTACCGCACGCGCGCGCGCGCGCACGCACACACACACACACACACACACACAAAAGGAAAGAGAAAAATAAGTAAAATGAACGCAGGTTGTACAAAGTGCCACAGTCACATGCACCCAGGGTTTGAAGGAGAGCACGCTCCACGGAGGCTCCACAACCAGACCTCAGGCCTCCTGCCCCTGGGCAAACCCTGAGCCCAGCAGGAGGGTCATGGTTTGGAAAGACAGTGTTTAGCCTTGGAATTGGACTCCTGACAGCAACTCAACTCCCCACCACCTGCTCTGGCCTTTAATTCCCTAAAGGCCTCCCACCCCACCCCGTGTCCCACGACAAGGCAAAAGAGGCGGGGCCTGCCTTGTGGAGGCTTCCTCTAAAACCTCAAAACCAAAAACATCCTTGTAGCACAGAGGACCTTTTTTTTTTTTTTTTTATACTAGGGGTTGAACCCAGGGTCAATTTACCACTAAGCTACAACCCCAGGACTTTTTATTTTTTATTTTGAGACAGGATCTTGCTAAGTTGCTGAGGCTGGCCTTCAACTTGCAGTCCCCTTGCCTCAGCCTTCTGAGTCACTGGGATTACAGGCATGCACCCAGCTCCAAGAGGACATTTCTTTTAACTTGAGTAATGTTTGCAAGAAATGACTAACTTATATACTCTTGAGACTTTGTCCTCAGTGCGGTTGAGAAATGACGGCTTACAATTTCTGTTGGTGGAAATGTATTTCTATTTTTAAGTTTTCACAAAGTTTCTATTTAAAATGTCACCAGATTGAGTTCTTGTCATTAGTAAAATAATTTTAGAAGACCGTTAAACTGCAAATCCCAAATTAAAAATGTGTGAAGGGCTCTGTGTGAGCGTACCCAGTTTGTGAAGGCGGGGTGCGGCAGCACACCAGCACAGGATGTCTGGGGAGGCCCATTCCATTCTGACGCCACGGGAAACCTCGGGGTTGGTGCCTCAGCTTGAAAGAGGCCGCAAGCACAGTTCAGCATAGTGTAGTTCAGCTGTGCCCCTGGGTGTGCTCTGTGCCCACGACATGCTGGACTCTGCCAGGGACCAGGGCTACAGAGACAAAGGCCTTCTCTTCCAGGAGCATGGCACCAGGGATGAAGGTCTGGGACATCTGAGTTGTCACACACACAGCTTCAAAGTTAAGATGTAAGAGTTGGGGCTGGAGAGGTGGCTCAGGGTTAGGATGCGTGCCTGGCATGCGTGAGGATGCGAGTTCAAACCCCAGCACCAGGTGCACAGCGAAGTATTGGAGCAACGAAAGCTACATGTGAAACTAATAGAATTGACACTCTCTCTCTCTCTCTCTCTCTCTCTCTCTCTTCTTTCTCTCACTGTCCCTCTCTCTCTTTAAAAAAAAAAGAGAGAGAGAGAGAGAGATGTAAGGGTTGGACTGTGCTGGGTGTGAGTCTCAGACTCCCCACCCAGCCTCAGTGTCCTCCTTTACCACATGGAGGCCAACCAAGCGCCAGCCTTGCCTGGTTGTTGGAGAAGTAGATGGGAGAATGGCCAAAGTGCTTCTCCTGCTTTGGGGCACAGTCACGATGGGACCCACTGCCAGCACAGGTGATGAATTTCTAGATGCAAACTCATTTACTCTGTATGGTGGCCCTGGGGGGTGGGTCTGCCATTACAGCCTGGACTCGTCTCCTTTCACGGCTGAGGACACGGTTGCAGAACAGGGCTGACTAACTCACTGCAGGTCACGCAGCTAGTCCAGAAGCCGCTCAGTAGATGGTGACCACCACCAGCTCGCCACTGCCATCTCTGAAAAGACAGCATGAGAAGTTGGGTCTCAGCTTTGAAAGGGGAGCAGCATGTCCCCAGTGGAGAAAAGGGTGCCAGAACATCGGGAGCAGAGGAGCAGCAGGGGGAGGGGAAGTCCCCAAGGACTGTGAGCCATGAGCAGCTGGGGCGGAGGGCACGGCAGCGCTGTGGGGCAGGCTGGCGGCTGAAGGGGAAGCAGGGCAGGAGAGAGGGGGTCCGATCATCACTTGCTGGGGTGGGACCTGGGACAAGTGACTTCACCTCACCTGCCATTCTTCCCCGTGTGCAGAATGGCGGGGGGTGGGGGGTGCATCCGCTTCACGGGCTCAAACAGGTGAATTGCATAGCACGGGCCTGGCTCAGGGCAAGCCCAGCAAATGGGAACATGTTATTATTAGCCCTTGGATCTTGCCCCAGGAGCAAGGAACACTCGCGGCCAGGAACCTGTCAGGCAGCTGCTGGAAACATCCCAGATAGCCAAGCTTAGGCCTCCTCCAAAGATGGAGAAGCAGAATCTGGCAGTATAGTGACCTTTATCTGAAGTGACTGGAAGTGCCTGTTCCCTTTGGGTCCTCGATGGCCAAGGCTAGTGTGGAATTCCCACCTGGCTTCATGCTGGGGAAGCGTGATTGAGACCCACTCACCCTGAATAAGGCAACTCCGGGGAGTCCCAAGGAGCCAGAGCCATGGAAGGTGCTGGAGGACAGCATGGGAAAGACCACTGGGCACCGTGGCTCCATCCAGAGGTCACATGCCCACCCCCAGCACCCCAGCCATGGACAGGAGTAACAGGAATGGCCCAAAGACTGCAGGGAAGCCAGGGTATTCCCTGGGTTTAAAGCTGAGACTCTCCTTCCACTCTGGCAGGGCGTGTGTGTGTGTGTGTATGTGTTACTAGGGGTTGAACCCAGGGGTGCTGCACCACTGAGCTACACCCCCAGTCTCTTTTATTTTTTATTTTGAAAAAAGATTCTTAATGAGCTGTCCAGGCCATTCTTGAACCTGCCATCCTCCTGCCTCAGCCTCCGAGTTGCGGGATCACCAGCAGGAACCCTGGTGCTCTGGAGGCTCACATTTTTATTTTTATTTTATTTATTGGTGCTGGGATTTGAACCCAGGAGTGCTTTACCACTGTCCTTTTTATTTTGAGACAGCCTTGCTACGTTGCTGGGGTTCTCACTAAATTGCTGAGACTGGCCTCAAACTTGTGATCCTCCTGCCTCAGTCTCCAGAGTCACTGGGATTATCAGCCTGCGCCACTGTGCCCCGCTGAGACTTCCATTTATTTATTTTATTTTTTTAAAGAGAGAGGGACAGTGAGAGCAAGAGAGAGAGAGAAAGAAAGAATCAGTTTTATTTAGTTTTCATGTGGCTTTCGCTGCTCAGACACTTCATTGTATAAGTGGTGCTGGGGTTCGAACCCACATCCTCGCACCTGCCAGGCAAGCACTATAACCACTGAGCCACCACTGCAGCCCAAGACTTGCATTTATTAAGCAGAATATTTCAGGACAGCATTTTCTCTTATCTCTGCCTGGTGATGTAGGCTAATACAAGTAATAAATGTGCCACTGAGCTCTATAAAAATCCAAATGAAGAAAGTGGGTGATGAAGGGACATTTGATGATGTGAGTTGGCTAGAATTCGAGAACTCATTCCTGGTAATTTTTCATAACAGTGAAAAACAGGAGCGTTCATACAAGCAGCGTGAGTGTGGGTTTGGGAGTGGTGGGATCCGGGCTTTGGAAGCATGGACTATGCGGAGAGTCTGTCTGAGCCAGGTAGTCGCTGTCCCCAGCAGCGTGTCAGCTTGTGCGTGTGTGCGATGTCCGACCTCTTTGAACTAGCATGCAGGCAACACCCACAGATGTCTGCAGCTCTACAGACGGACCCATTTTAAGCCAGAAGATTTGTTAATATGACAAGGTATGGGTCCAGTTTCTACTTCAGCACACTCGATCGCTCATTTGAGACATAGGAAAAGTCCAAGGGGACAGCCCACTCCAGCCTGGATCTGGACTTAGACCTGATCCCCAGTGACCTAATCCTGCCCCTGGATGTCCCCAAGCATATGTGTTTAACGTGATTCCCACCACGACAGTGTTTGGGGCAGTGCTCAGGAAACGCAAGGTGGACTCCACCCGCAGCACTCAGGTGCATTCTCCGTGCTGACTGTCCGTCTCTCCCTCTGCAGTTGTTGGGTATTGATCCCGTCCAGCTGGTTGCTTTCTTCCACCCTGGGGAAGGTGCCAGCTTCCTTCTCTCCTCCCTGTGCTCTTACCATGGAAATGCGCGGTCCCTCTGCAGGCAGGAGCATCGTCGGGCTGCCTGCCACGCGCCACACCTTCTCATTTTTGTCTCCGGCTCTTTTCCTCCTCAGATCAACAACAAAGCCTGTGGCAAGATCCCTGTGCCCCAGCAAGTGGCCCAGGACCAGGATAAGGTCCATGAACTTGTTCTCCAGAGCGAGCTGGGTGTCAAGCTCTTGCAGGGCAGATGCATTAAGAAGGCCTTCCTGTCCCCCAGGACTGCCCTCATCAACTTCCTGGTGCAGGAGTGACAGCCGGGGCCCTAGAGCAGCCTCCTTCTGGGATATTGACCTTTGTACTGTGACAGATGGGCACAAGGTACCTGTGTAGGGGCGAGGGTGGGTGCGGATAAAGGAGAAATCACAGGGGGAAGTGGGGGGAGTACTGTCTCTTGCCCCACCCCCCATTTGAGGGCTGAGGAAGCCATGTGGCCCCATGTGACGCCACCACAGATGCTACTGCATGGGAGCAGGAAGGAGAAAAAAGAGAAGCAAGTGAGGACAGGAGGACGGTGCCTCTGGGCCAGGCCAGGGACTTCTAGACCCTGTGCTGGCACCAAGGTCGGGGCTTCTGTAGAACTCAGCGCGAATCTGAGGAAGCACATGGGGTCAGGAGCAGCGCGCCGGTCACTCTGAGCCAGGGCAAGCCTCTGGATGGCAAGAGATGGCCCCTGGCCCTCAGGCTAGGCGGAGAAGCCTCTCAAGTCCTCTACAGATGCCCGGTGTGTGGAACTGGACACTCAGACCTTCTGGAGTTGCGCTGAACAGAACACCAGCAATGTGGGTCCCTCTGCACTTCCCCTCCACTCCTCAGCTCTGCGGCACAGGCTTCCCCCTCCCCCACCGGAGCTGGACCAGCCTGCAGGGCCTGTCCTGACGCTGACACACAGCGGAGGCGACTTCCGCAGAGGCCACACTACCTTGGGTGAGCGAGGAGCAGTGCATCAGAACCAGCCCTGGCCATCTGGAGATTCCTGGGCAGGGAAGAGGACCCGCTCCCAAGCTGCCAGCCACCAACCTTGGAGCCCACCATAGCCTGCAGGGCGAGGGCCACAGATGGCCCATGTGGGCCCCAGATGATGATGTCACTGGGGCAGACAGACCCAGAGCTAGTCATGAGGAAGAGTGAGTCCACCACAGAGGAGCAGGGCTGTGGCCATCAGGCTGCTGGGAGGTCACCAGGAATGGCCCTGTGTTGGGTCCAATCCTGGTTCTATGCAAAGTAAGCATTAATGGGATCTTACCGGAATTGACCTAAGCCACTGATTAATATTTAATGGGGGAAGAATAGAAAGAATCTAGCCATTTGCAATGCTAAAAATCTGTATTTGTTAGCTGATGCCATTATTCTGAGGCAGCTTCTGATGTGGTCCTCCTGCAGTTCATCATTTGAGAGAGAACTTTTTTCGCTGTAATAAAAATATTTGCCACTTTGGGACATATCTGTGATCTTGGAGTAGTTGCCATGTTCCAAGTCTTGGAGTTAATCAGGAACAGACTGAGGTCTGCCCTCATCTTCGGAAGCGTTGGCTGCATGCCTGGCTCCACACAGACCGCCGTGGAGACACCTGTGGTCCTTGCCCTCTGGACAGCACTGACTCAGGCACATTCGCAACAGCAGTCATGTCTCAGTCCTCAAATTTACTACCATGCCAGGGGCCCACGCCCAGATATTCCAATTTAATTGGGGTATAGCATGGGCATCAAGGATCCTTCAGAGCCTGTAAGTGGGACTGGGAGTGAGCTCAGTGGAAGAGCTTGTACTTAACATGCATAAGCCCTGGCTTTGCTCCCTAGCACCCCAAAAAGGAAAAAAAGAAAAGAAAAATTGTATAAGTGATTCTAAAATTTGAGAGCCACTGGGTTACTTAATGCATTGAACCATAATTTTTATCGTCTTTCTTCTCCCTAATCTTCAACTGAGGTCTGAGGATGTAGCCCAGTGATAGAGCACCTGCCTAGCACATGTGAGGCCCAGGGTTCAGTCCCCAGAACCGACCTCCGGCTTAGGTGAATTGAGTTTAGCTCGTGACATGATGAAGCAGAATTGGAAAAAAACTCCGACCAGAAGGGAACACTGGTTCCAGAACTCTAGAGGGTATTCAAGATGTTCCCAGAGCCAACCTGAATGTGCGTGATCCCACTGCGTGTGAGAACAAACGTGGGTTAAATGTAAGCAAACGAGGAGTTTGGTCCCGGGAGGGGAGAGGTTTTGCTGTTTTTCCCTAGGGTAAGCTAAGTGGTCTTGAACCAGATGAGTGTAGGAAGCCCTTTGTACATCATCTAGCCAGAGCAGTGGGTTAGTGAAGTCTTGGAGCTTCCGGAGTGGCCAGTTGCCTGATGCCGGCATGGTGCGGGGGAGAAAGATGAATTTTTATTTTACTTTTATTGTGATTATATTAGCCTATATAAACCTTCTGCTTTTTTGTTGTTATTGTTGTTCGACATAGTCGTACATAGTGGAGGGAATCGTTACATATTCATGTGTGCGTGGATACTGACAGAGCAAGTTAAGGCCGATCCTAGTCCAGGACCTACCCCCTTCCTCCACTCCCCGCTCTCCTGTCCGCTCTGCAATATCCCCATATTATAGATAGAAATAAGCATATAGATGAATATTAATTTTTGAAATTTCTGAGTTTCTCTGCCTGCCTGTGTGTAGTTGGACTTCTCATGGGAGTTGAGCATTCCCAGTTGCATTAATTACCCCCTAATCCCTCCCTTCCCTCCCTTCCTCCTCTATTCCCCTACCTTCAGAGTTATGGCTCCCCCAGCTTATGTGAAATTTAAACTTTGGTGAGTTTATTACTTAAACTTAGCTAACTTTCATCCTGTCTTAGATTTTACTCTAGCTTCCACATATGAGAGAAAACATTTGCCCCTTAAGTCTCTGAGTTTGGGCTATTTCACTCAGCAAAATTTTTCCTGTCTCTGTCCATTTGGCTGCAATGCCATGAGAGCATTCTAATAGCAGAGTAGAACTCCATTGTATATAAAGAGAATAAAACTCGAGAGCGCGTTGGTTCTTACTAAGAGGTACAGATACCATGGAACAATTGGACAGAAAAAACTCCCATCCCTGCGGGCGAGTGGGTGGGGAGGGGATGATCTCAGTGTTTACTGACTGCCTTGATTAGGTCAGAAACAACTGGGCAAGTTCACATGCATTATCTCATTCAGTTCCCATGAACACCCTAAAGGGAAGGAACGATTCTCTCATGAAGATTCCGGCCTCTGGAGCTCACCAGTTTGCTCAGTTTCCACAGCTAACAAGTGTTTACTCCAGGCCCACTTCTTCTGGCGTCCCCTTCAGCTACCCTGCCACGCCCACCGCCATGCCCCTCACCTGATCGCCAGTCTCGCTTGATGTATGCCCATCAGGTGAAATGTTGGCCCAAACCATGGGCATTTTGAGCAGAGGCTGGCTGGGGCTCCCCTGCTGGGAAGGTTTCAGTCCATAAATCCAGGAAAGCGCAGCAGCAATGCCTTTCTACAGAAGCAGGTGGGTGAGAGCCTGAGCCTGGGATTGGTTCCATGAGGCTGGGGGTGAAGGTTGTTGCCCAGCCCCTGAAAGACCCAGGCTCAGGTGCAGATATCTAGGATATTTCTGTTGAAATAAATGAAGAGGTTTCATGGACATTGCAGATGCTGCTACAGCAGGAGTCTCCAAAGAAATTGATCCCAAAGACTAAAACAGCTAAGCGAACTGGGAAATAGCATAGGCCTTCTGCATCCCAGCCCAAGAGCATCATTTTAGGAAATCATTCAAAAAAGATAGGGCACAGCCAGTCAATCAAAGATGGGGCAGTAACAGGAATGGTGGCACCTGTAATCCCAGCAACACAGGAGGCTGAGGCAGGAGGATTGCAAGTTCAAGGCCAGCCTCAGCAGTTTAGTGAGGCCCTAAGCAACCTAGCAAGACCCTGTCTCAAAACAAAAAAATAAAAAAGGCTGGGATGTAGTTCAGTAGAAGAGCACCCCTGGGTTCAATCCCCCAGTACCAAAAGGAAAAAAGAAAAAATGAGGCAGCCAGCAAAAGATGGCTTTTCAAAAACGTACCATGGTCATTTTTGCATGAATAAAGCAAGATAGATAGACAATGTGATCCCAACCATAATTTTTTTAACTCTAATCCTTAGCGAAGAAAAATGAAAGATGGAAATTTGCCCAGAGATGATTGAATGGGAGTCCTACACGTTATTTTTTCCCTTCTGTTTCCTTTGTGACATTTTCTAATTTTTATTGGCCATGAAGTATTTCAACAATAAGGAAAATATCAAAATGCACAATTTTATAAAGATCCACACAAGCTAAGAATATGTTCCCCTTGATTTTTCTTTTCTCTCCCAGTTGGGATGTCTAGCTGCCCATGAGGGTGTGCTCCCTTAGGAAAGCATACTCTTTCCCTGTGTAGATTGGGATCCAAAGAAACAACGTGCAGCCCCGGGAAGCTGCCCTGCAGTCACTGTCTGGTTCAGGAGAGGCGCCTCCTGCCTCAGCCTTAGGCTCTTGCAACACCCCCAGTGTGCACTGCTGACAGAAGGACCCGGAGAATTCAAAAGTGGAAACCATTAGCATCCCCTTTTCCAGATGACAAAACTGGCTCCAAAAGACTGCGACTTGCCAGGTGTGGTGGCGCATGCTGTAGTACAGCAGCTCAGGAGGCCAAGACTGGAGGATGGCAAGTTCAAAGCCAGCCTCAGCAAATCAGCCAGGACCTAATTAACTCAGCCAGACCCTGACTCAAAATAAGAATAAAAAGGGCTGGGTATGCGGCTTAGTAGTTAAGAGCCTCTGAGTTCATTTCCTAGTACCAAAAAAAAAAACAAAAAACCACGCTGTGTCCGGCTCAAGACCACCACAGGAAGAGAAGAATTATCTTGACCCCCAATGTGCACATTCTGTTTGAAGCACCCCTCCCCGTGCTGTAGGTGTGGCCCCCAGGCACTGAGGAACACTCGGGTCAGTGCTCTGGAGGACGAGGCCCCGTGCCCCACAGGTCAAGGAAAGTCGGGATTCGAAATGAGAGGAGCTTGCATTCAGCTTTCGTCCCTTGAGAAGTGCAGTCGGAAAACAGCGGCTCCGTGTGCCGGGCTCCTCCCGATGCGCAAAGGGTGGGCGGCCAAGGCTCTCAGCCAAGCTGATGAGTGGAGAATGGAATCTGGGATGACCAATAATGAGCAAGTGGGGTTTCCCCAGGGCAGGTGGCAGGGCGGGGACGGTACTGACAGGGCATCCAGGCAAAGGCCAGTCCTGTGGGCAGAGGATCCAAGGGGGGCCGGGTGACTGTCCGGAAGAGCTGACTTCACTCAAGGCTATCACTGACCTTGGCTGTCCACAGGAGGGAGGGAGGCTGGGGAAGATGAGGCCCTGGAGAGGAGGTGGTAGCCAGGCCAATGGAACCAACCCCATGACTCATCTCCGCGTGCCTTAAGCCCTAAGCCTGAATTCCAGTTCCTGTGGGACCTTTGGAGGACTCCAGTGCCAGACACCAGTGTGAGGGCTGTGGCCTGTGAGGAGTAATTATGGGCCGGGCCCTGCTTTACTGCCATTCAGCAAACGCCCAGCGTACCAATCCCGAAGAAAGATCTTGGAGGACCCAGCAGGGGGCTTGACATTTTCTTGCTCATGCGCTCCTTGGTGGTGGCAGGCCAGGGTACAGTGCAGGGCCACGCCACACCAACCGGAGCCTGTGGGGTAGGTCATGTGCCCACTGGGCAGGTGGATTGCTTCAGGTATTTCCTACACCCAACGTCACTCAGCTTTGATCCCATCTAAAAATTGGAAACAAGGCAAGTGGCCGGCTTCCCTTCTGATTCCTTCACTGCCACATTCCTGGGAGTCCCTCTTATCTCACTATGCTGAACAACACGCTTTCCTGGGCTCAGACTGGTGTTCACCCCAATTCTCCACCTTTCAGTGTTTTGGAAGTCCCTTAATGTCCCGCACAATCTCATGCCCTATTTCTTCCCTGCAGCCCTCGGGACAGGGCTCCAGAGACACATCGCATACAGACCCCGCAACAGCAGAACAAAGAGCAAGAGCCTATCAGCAAGCACGCGAGGCTGAGTAAGATCACGTAGAAGGTGTGGCGCCACGCCGAAGGAAGGGACGTTAGCCAGCTAGAGATCGGATCAATCGAAAGGCCATCGATAGCATTGATCTGTTTAGACACTTGGGTTAACGCCTGAGTGATGTTGCGTTCGTTATCAGGTATGTACACGCAGCACTCTGTCCCCAAGATGGCACACACCCCGCCTTGGGCGGCCATAAGCATATCTAGCGCCATCCTGTTTTGTAGCACCACCTTTCTTATCTGAGTGGTTTCCTGAGTCAACAGGGTTATGGCGTGCTTAGTCTGATTGAGAGCTTGCGCAGTGTGGGAGGCCAAAGCAGAGACCTGACTTTCCACATCAATCACCGCAGCTTGCGGGGAGAAAACAGCCAGCGAGTAGAACCACCAGGAGGCCCGGCGCTGCCTGGAGTGGCGGGCCTTCACGCTCTCCCAGTTACTGGGCGTCTGTGGTAGGAGAGGCAGAACTCGGGCCGGGATGTAAGGCCAGCCCCACGTACACCGTCCTGTCCATTGGTAAGGAAGGTAAGGCCATCCGTAGGGCCCACATATCCACAGTGCACCCCATGGCACAGGGAAGGCCCCATGAGTGACCTTGGGGATTGGGGAGAGGATATGTGTTGCACTGACAGTCTTCTTACACAGAGGGTCAGGCATGAAGCCCACCGTCTTGTTGTCATGGCCATCCTGGGTGATACAAAGGGAAGCCATCTTTTTAACTGTGACCTGAACTGCTACCTCCCATGAGAGCCCATTCCATATGTAAGTGTACCCGGGGACTTGAGAAATATTCGGTGTCTCTCTAATTAAAGCAAAAACCTTTTGTTTCGTGTAGTTATATGATGGCCATTTTGGCCAGTGAGTATTTTCACTCCAGTCACGTGTCAGCCAAGTCCATTCGGTCTCATTTGCAGGTTGGGCTACCCAGGGGAGTCCTTGTGCTGCAGTCACAGGGAGTTCCGAGCAGATCCAACAGTCAGTCTGGTTGGCATGATGTGCAACCTCCGTTGCCCAATCCAGGAATAGGTTGCTTGTTGCTAACCTACAGAGAACATGACAAATGCTTAATAAGCACCCAGAGGCTATTCAGGCCACTGAACCATCTTATGCATAGTCAGCATGCCTGGCAAGTGTGCCAGACCAGTCTTCAGGCAATAGGAAGCATAAGACACCTCTGGAATACGTAACTGTCATAAACTAGCCTGGTGTGCTGGAGCATGTCTATGATTCCAGGGACTCAGGAGGATGAGGCAGGAGGATCACAAGTTCAAGGCCAGCCTCAGCAACTTAGGGAAACCCTGTCTTTAAAAACTACAATAAAATAAAAGGACTGGGGATGCAGCTCAGTGGTAAAACATCCCTGGGTTCAATCCCCAGTACAAAACATAAAACGATTGCCGAAAAACAATACAAAATGTCCCTCAGGTGATGACACCAAAGGGTGACATCACCTGTACTTTGGGGGCCAGGTTCCCAACACAATAGGTTTTACCTATGAATTTAGACATTCTCCTTCCCCTCAAGGGGTCAGTAAGGCAGACCACTGGGGGCTTACTCATAAAGTCCACAGCCAAATAATATTTCTGCTATCAGATGTGATGTCTTAAGCAGGCAACAGTAAGTTGCTACCCAGCCCCACGCTGGTTTAAGAAAATGCTCAGTGGAA
Source organism: Aplodontia rufa (assembly GCA_004027875.1). Classification (NCBI taxonomy): domain Eukaryota; kingdom Metazoa; phylum Chordata; class Mammalia; order Rodentia; family Aplodontiidae; genus Aplodontia; species Aplodontia rufa. Next base: position 91,182 of record PVKS010004153.1, read on the forward strand.
GTGTCCTTAATGCCGACAGCCACGCATGTTAATACAGGAAGGACTGCAGCTGCTGGTGTCTGGAGTTTTCATTCAATGTCCACTGTGTCTCATAGAGTTACTCTCAGTCCTTGACCTTGTTCCAGCAGGCCATTCTTTCTTTCAATTAATCCAACTCCTGTTGGATTGTAAATCCATAATACATCCTGGTCTTGAGCCCACTGCTGTATGTCATGGCTGTGCATTGGGTTCCTTGGTCACTCACAATTACCATACATGGCACTCAGTTGGACCAGTCCCTGAATAGTGGCCTTTGAATGGCTCTCTTCTTGGGGAAGGCCAATGTCAAGCCTGTAACTGTGTCCACACAAGTCACAGTGTATTTGGCCCCTTCTGATAATGGGAGAGGCCAGTGCAGTCTATCTTCCAGCACTGAAGATGGATGTCACCTTCAATAAGCTCCTTGGTGGGATCCTGTCATCATGGGTAGCACTGAGAACAGTTCTGACATGCAGCAATGACATCAGAAATCTTTATGGGTAGGGCTGGGGATGTAGGTTAGTAGTCAATTCAACAGATATCCTCTCCCCAACACCCAATGTCACTCAGATACGTAGGCCCTGGGTTCAATCCCCAGCACTACCACACACACAAAAAGAAGAAGGAACTCTTTATGTGCATCCCCCACTGTGTCACAGCTGTCCACATTGTCTTTTGACCTGCATGGTTTCATCTAGGGTATAGCCAAGTGACAATTTCCCCTGCCAGTGCTTTCTCCTACTATTTTATCTTTTCCAGTTGGTCCAGCTTGTCGTTGCCTGGAAATTGGAGAGGGCAAAGGGCAGTCACATGGTACATTGTGACAACTTGGTTTTGGACTCAATGCCGAATGTCTTCCCATAGGTGCTTTCCCCAAGGAGGCCAGCCAGTAACCTCCACTCTTGTTGCCAGTCGCACGGCAAGTCCTCTGAATGTGGCTCAGAGGTCAGTGCAGGTACTTAATGGCCCACCTTCATGAGCAGAAACCACCCATACCGCTCAGTCCATGGGCTGTTGTGTCCTTGTCCTTTATCAATCCACAGAGCCTCAGTCACTGGGTGATAGGCTGTGGCTCTCCACACTGGGGATGTGAGTGTGCAGGGTATCATTAAAAAGAGTTAGGCTGACTGGTGTTGAAGGTTGGCCTTCTTGTGTAGACGAAAGGAGTAAAGCCATCGTGTCTCTGGTGTTTCATCTTTTTCTGCTACATACATGACCTGTCCAAGTAACTGTTGAAGTTCTAAGCTGAGAGGTAAGGTGTTGTCTATTCCTCACTGTCAATAATATTCACCCCATTTCAACCTGGTCGCCATCGGAGCCACCCCTGTCCTGGCCATTTCTGTTGCCATCCACTGCAGGTGGGTGGTCCTGACCTTGGCCGGAGTGTCTCTAGTCATGGCGCCATGGCATGAAGAGCAGCATAAGTGGCACATGGTTGTTTTTCCAACAAGCTGTGACATTCCTCTGCCCCCTTTCATAACTATGACCAAAATTCAATAGGGGTCTTATGTCCCTAATCCACTGCCATAAGCCTCAACCAGAGCCATCCAGAGTGGCATGGATGGTAAACTCAGCAGATTTCAGAGTGTCTGGTGTCCCAAGAACTTGTGCCTGTTTCACTCTTCGTTTGGCCTGATTAAACGTCTCAGTGTGGCGGTCAGTCCAGTCCCACGCTATCTCCTACACAGACTACAGAGGGGTCTTAATAACTGAGCCAGATAAGGGATGAAAGCCTTCCAATATCCCACTAGTCCCACAAATTGCTGTAGCTGCTTTACTGCGTTGGGAAGTGGAAGTGCCTGATCTTTACCACAGCCTGCATCTTACCCGATCAACCAGCATCCAAGGATTTCGCCCGTGAGCCAGAGCCCTGCTCGGGGTTCACGGCCCATCCTCTCCGCCGCACCTGAGTCAAAAGCGCGGACACAGCCTCAGTGAGTGCTGCAAAAAGATTCCAAAGTGAGAAGTATGTCATCGATGTGAAATATTTTACCAACAGAGGCGGGAACCAGGTTTCTGAATGTTGCACTATCATTCTGTGACACACAGTGGGGCTGTGAAGATATCCTCAAGGTAACACTGTAAACTCTTTCTGGACCTTCCCATGTGAAGGTAAAAGGGTCTTGACTCTCAGGGCTGCATCTATGCTAAAGAAGTTGTTAGCGAGGTCCAGTACAGTGACGTGTCCCCAGCTGACAGCTAAGTTCTAGCACGGTGGCTATGTTGGGAACAGCTGCATAAAGTGGAGGAGTCACCTTATTTAATTGCCTATAATCTATAGTCATGTGCCAAGTTCCATCCAGCTTACTAACCAGCCACATAGGAGAGTAAAGAGGATTGTGAGTTGGGCAAATTATGTTTACTTTAGCCAATAATTCATGTATGGCTCCAATTATCTTTTATTTTCCCCTTTGCTACCTGGGATTGAACCCCAGGATCCTTAACCCCTGAGCCACATCTTCAGACCTTTTCTAAATTTTTAAATTTTGAGACAGTGTCTTGCTAAGTTGCCTCACTAAGTTTCTGAGGCTGGCTTCAAACTTGCAATCTTCCTGCCTTGGCCTCCCGAGCCACTGGGATTACAGGTGTGCACCAATGCACATGGCTCCATTACCGCTTTTTTATTTTATTATTATTATTTTTTTTATTGTGTTGGGAATTGAACCAAGGGGCACTTAACCACTAAGCCACATCCCTGGCTCCTTGTGTTTATTTATTTTTTTAAATTTTGAGACAGGGTCTTGCTAAGTTGCTGAGATTGGCTTTGAACTTGCAATCTTCCTGCCTTGGCCTCCTGAGGTGCTGGGATTACAGGTGCGCCCCACTGCACCCAACTTCCATCATCTCTTGTTGGCCACTGGGGAGCTGATACTGTTTGGTGGCAACAGTCCCCCTGGGCTCAGGCAAAACGACCGGGGTGAGGGGTATCATTCCCCCTTAATGTTGGCTTCACAGCTGGCTCATGGCCCTGGCAACACAAGCAGAACTCCCCAGCTGCAGTTTGTGGATGTTTACTCCGTAAGTTAACGACAGCTGTAACGTAGAAGGAATAGGAGCTATGGACACCAGGGAGGGCAGCAGGTGTCCAAGCCTGCAGTGTGAGCATCTCAACTAGAACTCCTGCTGTTTTCCCTCCACACCCATCAATAGCAGCTCACCTGCCTGAGCGTTAGCCGGGATTACAGTATCCGTGCACACGCAGCTCCCGTGCCCGCCAATGCTGCCCCTCTGAATATTTTCTAGAGATCAATGTATTGCCAATCCTATATACAGGGGCTGGAGCTGTGGCTCAGCAGTTGTGGTAGCTTCCAGTCCAGAGACATGGCTTGGACCCCTGCTAGTCATCCCACACCTGAAGGCCCAAAGACTTCTCAGGGAGAGCCATGGACTCTGCTTTCATTACATCTCCTGATAGGAGAGGCTTGTCATTGTGTCCTTTCGGAGTTGGAGTTCATTCTACCTTGCTGTCTGCCTTTCCTGTTCCTTATTGAGAGGTAGTGGCTGAAACCTTCGTCCTTTGGCAATCGTTTCCATCCCAGTACCTGGTGGCATTAGGTTGTTTACCTGCTTCCTTTTCATCCACTCCTGTGGCTATTAAGCCTGCACCTGTCTTCCCTGAGAGACTCAAAGGCTCTTCCAGTTTCAGCTGGGGGTTGTGGACGCTGGTTCCCTGCCCCAATCTTTCTGTCTCCTCTAGATCAGTTACACTGCTGGATGGAGGGGCTGTGCTGCTAATGGGGATAATACCAATATCAGGGCACCATTGGCATCCCTCATTCCCTCAAGGAAAGTCATGCTGCTTGGTCCTGGAAAAGGCTGTACACAAAGTGCATGTGTCACCCCTGGCTCCCACAAGTCGGCGTGGTTCTTCCAGAGGAGCCCAGGTGCCTGGGGCATAGGAATACTGCCTGAATTAGGCCACACAGTGCAAGTGGCAAGAAGCAGCCAAGTTCGTAATGACCCCACGCTTTTGTTAATGACCCTGGAGTAAAGGCACTCACGTGAAGCAGGGTGGGCACTTACGGAAGCCACTTTAGAAAGTTCTATACCATTTAACCTCAACCCATCTGCTCCAGGGTCCCCCAGTGGAGCACCCATGTAGGGATGCTGCCTTTGTTTTCTGCCTAAGCTTGGACCCCAGTTGACCCCCAGGAACAAGTCTTCCGAGGCACTGACGGGTTTATCCCACGACCATATACGGGGCCTTGCCCAAGGCCACGCACAAGAAGATGTCAGAGCCATGATTCCAACCCTGCTCCACAGGCCACCTGCTTCCCAAAGACCTTTTTGCCAGCCAGCCCTTGTACTTCCAGGCTTTTCTACAATGGTCCTGACTTCCTCTCCAATTGTCCCCAAAGTGCTCTAGAACCTGCCCCAGCCACGCTTCCCAATTAGCGTCTGGGAGGTGGGTCACGGCAGTGCACACAGTCAGGCTTGCGCCTGGAAGGAGGTACAGGAGCCCTCTGAACCTAGGACTCCAAGGAGCCATAGCTTCGGCAGACAGAGCCTCCTCTGGGCACCATCACTGGGACCCAGAAGTCAGGAAACAGCTTAGCTAAACTCCACACTGCTCGGGAAAGGGCATGGAAGAGGGAAGTCAGGGAGAGCTGGGCCACGTCTGCCACCTTGGCAAAAGCTCCACAGCCTCCCAGCAGCCATCCAGAATCTTCTCCAGATCAACCTTCCCACAACCGTGGAGAGCCTCAACTGGGCCTCACAAAGTTTGGCCAATCCCTGGCCGTGTCCAAAGGGTACTCACCCACATCCGCTGCCACTGCAGTGTCACGACCTGCCCTCAGAAATGGGGGTGTTACTGGAGTCCCAGGCCAGGGGGCTGACTCGGGACCACACAAATCAGGTCCAGCCACTCGTCCCAAGAAGCAGACAGAAGAG